>CANUEX010019067.1:0-83120 GCA_948099535.1 Jatropha multifida
TGTTTCTGCCCTATAATCCACGTTCTCAATCCTTGTTGTTTGGGGGTTTGGTAGGGAAGGGATTGTCTTTGGTTAGTGTTCTTGCTTGAATTGCTTGCTGGAATTTCAGATTGCATGCTAATCTTGGGGTTTCCGCATCATAATAAGTGTGAAGTTATGAAATGTTTTGCAAAGAATTTATGTATAAGTAACAAGGCTATTGTAAAAAGACGATTTTGATTTGGGCTCTACTATGCATGACTGAAATGTGACAAGATGAGATTTGTTCTAAGTGATGAGCATGCTCGGGTTATCAAACCATTCTGTTAAATGATAGCTATGATCATATGCTAGGGTTATCAACCCTTTTGAATAAGTGGATGAGCTTATTATTAAGTGGTGGCGCTTTCACAGGCCACAATTCAGTGAAATCGAATCTATTTATATTTCTTTTAGTATATGTATGAGCCCTTAACTAAGAACGTATTCTTATCTTATTATATAGAAATCAGAGACATACTTGTATTTGTGAAATCTTCCTTATTTTAGTCAGATTATGAATCAATCTTCAAGAATGAACTCCCTTATGAATTTGAAGAATTCTAATTTAATCAATACGCCTTTGATATTTAATATGTATTTAATTTGAGTATTTTAATCATGTATGGGATTTGTTACTTTCGCAATCCTTTGCTATTTTATTGATTATTGTTTAGCACCACCGAGTCTTCCACTGAGCGCATTGATTCTCATCACGCACAGGTTAAGAGCGGTGGACGCTACCTAAAGACTAAAGAAGTAGCATCAGAATAGAAATCTTATATTCCAGGCAAGATATGTAATAAGATGTAAATATGGCATGTATAGGAATAATGTAGTAAGTGTTGAAGTTATAAATAGTGAGTTGGATTAGTAAGACACATGATTAATTAAGAAATGTTATCTTTGTGAATTAATAGTGTGCGATTGTTAATAAATAATTTTGGAAGTGAATGATATAATATCATGATACACCGTATATGAATGAATGAGTAATTAGAAGTGCTTGTGATTTGTTGTGCTAAAATGGAGAAATTGGGGATTTGGAGTTATATATAAATATTGGAAGTGTACACATTTTCCTTCTGTGGCAAGTTGACTTTTAAGGGAAGCTCTTGCGAAAATTTCATAGGAATTTCCTTAATCCTATGAAACTTAGTCACTTCTAATATATATGATCTAAAGTTAATAAGTAAGATTAGATGGTGCTCCAGCACCGAATGTGACATTCATCGTCTGGTCCTCCGGGATTGGGTGGTGGGTGTTACAATACTAGAGACTTGATCATAGCCATTCATTTGACATAAAATGAAGTAGTCAAGTTTGACTTTTCTACTTAAAAGCAACACTATTCCTCCTTCTTCCTCTTCTCTTCCACGCCAACTTCTCCCTCTTCTCTCCTCCATTTTCTTCAATTTCCCTACCTCTAAACTTCACCTAATTTAAACCTTGAATTAGTAATCAAACATTAAGACCTAAGCTAAGGAGTAAGAATTTGGAGTCCTTAAGCTAAGAAATTGGAGTTTCTACCAAAGATAAGTAAGTTGTGATTTTTAGATTTTGTGAATTAATTAGTAGAATTCATGGTTTATACATGTAATTGATGCATTAAATCATGCTCCATCTCTTTCATTTGCCATTTCTTGATTTTAATGTTAATTTTTCCTACTTTGAAGAGGTTGCAGAACCATCCTCCAAAGGGAAGGAGAAAGCCAAGGATTGAGGCTTTCCAAGCTTAATCAAGCTTGTTTTAAAGGTTAGTGCAATGATATTTCACTTCCCCTTTCATTTTCTTTCAAACTTTTATGTTTTAAGTAAATTTTGTAGATTTTGTGATTTTGTTGGGGAATTGCTTAATTGGTTGTTTTTATATGATTTTCCATGTTTTCTAAGCATGATGAAATGCTTGAATGGGAAGATGGAGATCCCCTTCTCCTTCTCCCACAATTGGCTGAACCTCCTTAGGAGGAAGGACATGAATTTTTGCTTCATACTTTTGTTTCTTTTTTATTTTAATGATTTTGTTTATAAGTAATTTAATGATGGTTAAACCCTCTTACTTGTATTTCAATGTTTAAGAGGTTTTCCAAGACTTAAAGAAAGTTTGAATGTGTAAAAGATGAGTTTTAAGACTAAATGTTCTTAAGTAAAAGTTTGAATGTCTTGACTAAGTATTTATGGCTTAAAATATGTTGTTTAGTGGAAGGAAAACCTTTTTCCCGTTTGTTGTCCTAAGGAGGCCGAATCACCCTAAGATAGTAAGACATGTTTTTGTTTCTCTAAATGTTGATTTTTAAGTATTTAAAGCTATGTATATAAGTGTATTATGAAAGTATGATTTTTGGTTGGAACATGAGAAGGTTTGATGAACTTTACAAGTTGTAAGTTAAAGAATTTTGAAATAATAAGTATTACGTTGTGAAAAGTATTGCTAAGGAATTATGTATAAGAAATAAAATTATTTGTAAAAGAATAGTTTTGTTTTGGGCTCAAGTATGCATGATTGAAATGTAGTAAGATGAGGTTTATTTCGGTTATGAACATGCTTAGTTTGATGCCTTCTGTTATATTATAAGCTATGATCATATGCTAGGCTGTGGATACATTTCTAGATAAGCGGATACGCTTATTTTCTGGTGGTGCTTTCACAGGCCACATTCGGTGGCGCTATCACAAACCAATTTTCTGGTGGTGCTTTCACAAGCCAAATTTCTATTTTGATATCTACGTAACTGAATCTGATTATATTTCTCTCAGAATACGTATGAGTCCTTAACTAAGAATAAACTTTATTATGTTATAAAAGAAAATGAAATATATTTGTATTTATGGAATTTTTCATACATTTGTCAAATTTTGAATTTATTTTTAAGAATGAACTTCTTTATGACTTTCGGAATATTTTAATTTAATTAGTTCGTCTTTGGTATTTATTTTATATTTGATTTCAGTATTTTATATTATATTTAAGGTTTCTTGCTTAGGCAACCTCCGCTATTTTATTAATAAATTATTTAGCACCACTGAGTGATATACTTAGAGCATTGATTTTTGTCACGAGCAGGATTAGAGCAATGGGTGCTATCCGAAGACCAGAGACGTAGCATAAGAGAAGAAATTCTATTTTTGGGTAGGATATGTATTAAGACGTAACTATGGCATGTATAAAAATATTGTAAAAAGATTGAGGTTGTAATTATTGAGTTTGTAAATTAATGAGATACTTGATTTATTAAGAAGTCTTATCTTTATGTGAATTTAAGGTGTATGATTATTAATAATTAATTCGTTGAATGAATGGTAATATAATATAATAGAACCTAAGTTGATTGATGTGAGTATTTAGAAGTGCTATGTGATTTACTGTATTGATTTGGAGTATTGGAGTTTGGAGGAATAAATATTGGAAGTGTTTCTATTTTTCTTGTGTGGCAAGTTAATTTTTAAAGGAAACTCCTACGGATTTTCTATAGGAATTTCCTAAAACTTTTATTTTATTTTAAAAAAAATATAACTATCTCCTTATGAAAACTTAGCCACTTCTGATACATAATTTATGATCATTAAGTAAGATAAGACAGTGCTCCAACACCGAATGTGGCGCTTGTCGTCGGGTCCTCCAGGATTCGATAATGGGTGTTACATTTAATGGTATGAGAGCCTAGGTTTAGGCGGTTCTAGGATTTATGATTTGGTGTGAGAGTTTATATGATTGGAGTAGTTACACAAGTGATTTAAGTTAAATACATGCCATATTAGTCTGTTTTGGGAACTTCTCTCTGATGTGAACATGTTGTTCTTTATAGGTTTCAAGTTATGTTTCAACATTTGTTTGATGAGGAGGTGGATAGTTATGCCCCTCTAGAGGGTGTTATGCTAGAGGATGGTGTACCAACTGGTGGTGTTGCTAGTGGCATTTTGGGTTCTAATGTAGAGCGCACCTCGGCTGCCAGGCAAGTTGCTGCGGGACCTAATCAGGCTGATTTTGTTTGGCAGTTGGTTGCTGCTTTGAGGCAAGTTGCGGGAGCTGTCCCCAACTCTAATTGCATTGGCCCCTATTCCAGTCCGTCCCCTTATTGAGAGACTGAGGAAGTATGATGCTGTTAATTTTATGGGTCGGAAAGATGACGTGCCTTCCACGACAGAGTTCTGACTTCGAGCTACAGAGAGGGTTTTAGAGCAAATGCAGTATACTCCTCGAGACAGACTGATTAAAGCTACTTCCTTGCTAAAGGAAGAGGCTTACTTATGGTGGGAGTCGGTAGTTAAGGTAGCTAGAGCTGAGGATGTGAGATGAGATTTCTTCCTATTTGAGTTTCGGGAGAAATATGTGGGGGAGCTCTATATAGATTAGCAGATAGCAGAGTTCCTCGAGCTTAAGCAAGGTCGGATGGCTATTTTTGAGTACGACTGGGAGTTCCTACGGCTGAGTAGGTATGCTTCTAAATTGATCACTTCAAAGGCCATTAGATGTAAACGGTTCAGGAAGAGATTGTTGGATGAGTATAAGAGGCACTTGACATCCCAGCCTCACACCACATTAGCTTTTTTAGTGAAGGCCGCATTGGAGCTTGAGGTGATTCGAATGAAGAGACAGGCTAGAGATCAGAGGACCCAGCAAGGTAGCTAGTATAAGAGGTTTCAGGGTGCTACATCTGGACAAACTTCTAGGGTCCAGTTTGGTAGTAAGGGGTTTAGAGGAGCTCCATATATGGGCTTTAGACCAAGCTAGAGATTTGGCTAGGGTATATATGCGAGATTAGCTCCTCAAGCTACATCTGTTGCTAGTGGTGGAGGTGTTGCATGGTCAGATAATCCTAGTTGCACCCAGTGTGGCGGTAGACATTATGGGGTGTGCAGGAGAGCTATGGGCGCTTGTTTTATATATGGATCCACTGAGCATATGATTAAGGACTTCTCATTGACAACAACTGGCTCGATTCACCAGGTTGGGAGGCCAACTCCTTATATTCAGAGAGGTAGAGGTAGAGGTCGTGGTGATGCACACGGTACTGGGAGTCAGAGGCCAGTTTCTAAGATAGTGGATAGACCGAAGGTTAGAGCACCGACGAGGGCCTATGCTATAAGGACCAGGGAGGAGCATGCCATCATTGTAGGTACTTTCTCCATCTTTGACACTTTTGTACTTGCTTTGATTGATCCGGGCTCTACACATTCATATATATGCATACATGAGGGTAGACTGGGTAGTATGCATGCTGACACACTAGAGCGCAGCATTGTGGTCGTTAGTCCTTTGGGTCAAAGTGTTGTAGTTGACCATGTATTTAGAGATTGCCCTATAGTCATTCATGGGTATGTATTCCAGGAGATTCGATAGATTTGCCTTTCTGGGAATACGATGTGATTTTGGGTATGGATTGGTTGTCACGGCATGGGATAATTGTCGAATATAGACATAAGAGGATTACACTTTAGACTCGATTTGGAGAGGAGATTGTAGTTGTTGGGGAGAGGTTGGATTACCTCTCTAATGTTATTTTTGCCACTACTGCTAGAAATATGATTCAACATGGATGTGAGGCATTCTTAACCTGTGTACTTGAGCCTGAGCAAAGATCTCCAGTGTCCATGAGATTTTAACGGTATGTGACTTCCCGGATGTATTTCCCAAGGAGTTACCTGGTTTGCCTTATGCAAGAGAGGTTGAGTTTAGTATTGAGGTTATGCCGGGTACTGCGTCGATATCTATTGCTCCGTATCAGATGGCTCCTACTGAGTTGAGAGAGTTGAAGATCCAGATTCAGGAGTTGCTTAACAAGGGTTTTATTTGACCTAGTGTATCCCCCTGGGGCACTCCAGTATTGTTTGTGAAGAAAAAGGATGGCACTTTAAGATTATTCATCCACTACAGGCAGCTTAATAAGGTAATAGTGAAGAATCGTTATCCTTTGCCTCGAATAGATGATTTATTTGATCAGTTGAGAGGGGCCATACTGTTCTCGAAGATTGATTTGAGATCAGAGTATCATCAGTTGGGTGTTAGAAAATTGGATGTGTCTAAGACTGCTTTCAGGACTCATTATGGCCACTATGAGTTTTTGGTGATGCCTTTTGAGTTAACTAATGCTCCAGAAGTATTTATGAATTTGATGAACTAGATCTTACATCCTTACTTGGATCAGTCCGTGGTGGTCTTCATTGATGATATTTTGGTGTACTCTCCAACTAAAGAGGATCATGATCATCACCTAGGGACAGTTCTGCAGACTTTGAGAGACTAACAGCTTTATGTTAAGCTCAATAAGTGCGAGTTTTGGTTGACTGAGATCGCTTTCTGAGGACATATTGTCTCTGCAGAGGGTATTCGGGTAGATCCGAAGAAGGTTAAGGCAGTGCTTGAGTGGAAGCCACCTAAGAATGCCATAGAGATCTGCAGTTTCTTAGGTTTGGCTAAATATTACAGGAGGTTTGTCAAGGGGTTTTCTCTTATTGCAACCCCTTTGACTAGACTTCTTTGTGAGGATGTTCGATTTGAGTGGACTGATAGATGCCAAAGTAGTTTTAAGAGGCTTAAGGCGATGCTTACTAAGGCTCCGATTTTGACATAGCCAGCTCCAAGCAGACCATGTGTTGTTTATAGTGATGCTTCACATAATGGTTTGGGCTATGTACTTATGCAAGAGGGCAAGGTAGTTGCTTATGCTTCCCGATAGCTTAAGAGAGATGAGAAGAACTACCCTACCCATGATTTGGAGTTAGCAGCTATTGCCTTTGCTTTGAAGATTTAGAGGCATTACTTGTATGGTGAGAGATGCCATTTATATACAGATCATAAGAGCCTTAAGTATCTGCTTACGCAAAGAGAGCTTAACCTGAGGCAGCATAGATGGTTAGAGCTACTTAAGGATTATGATTTCACTATAGATTACCATCCGGGTAAACCTAATATAGTTGCAGATGCACTCAGTAAGAAGTTTTTAGTTACCCTTCGTGCAATGAATGTTCATTTATCAGTGGCTAGAGATGGTGCTCTTGTAGCAATAAGACCTGGCCTACTTTAGCATATTAGAGATGCACAGCAGGGTGATAAGACCATTGCCTTATGGAAAGGCCTAGTTAGAGAGGGTAAGAAGAAGAGATTTGAGATTAGAGACGACTACTTATACTTTGGGGATCGAATTTGTGTGCCTAAGATATCGGATTTAAGGAGGAGTATCTTAGAGGAGGCCCATAGTAGTCCATATGCTATCCATCTAGGAAGTAATCAGGATCTGAGGGTACAGTATTGGTAGCTAGCTATGAAGAGGGACATTACGGATTTTGTATCGAGATGCTTGACCTATTAGCAGGTTAAGGCAGAGCATCAAGTCCCATTGGGCTTGCTACACCCTATCTCTATTTCAGAGTGGAAATAAGATAGGATCACTATGGATTTTGTGGTTGGTTTGCCTATTACACCTCGAAAGAAAGATGCTATTTGGATCATAGTCGACAGATTGACTAAATCAACATATTTTCTTCCTGTTAGGACCGACTACACTATGGAGCAATATGCAGAGCTCTACATTGATGATATTGTGAGACTCCATGGAGTTCCTTCTTTCATTATTTATGATAGAGATTCGAGGTTTATTTTGAGATTCTAGAAGAAGCTACATAAGGCTCTGGGTACTAGACTTCACTTCAATACAACCTTCCATCCGCAGACAGATGGTCAGTCAAAGCGGGTGATTTAGATTCTTGAGGACGTGTTGAGGGCTTGTGTTATAGAGTTTGAGGATAGTTGGGAGAAGTATATTTGACTTGTTGAGTTTGCCTACAATAATAGTTATCAATCGAGTATACAGATGGCTCCATTCCAGGCTTCATATGGTAGGAGGTGTAGGACACTTCTATGTTGGATGGAGGGTTAGAGTCATAAGGGAAAGGTTGAAAGCAGCTTCAGATCATCAGAAGTCGTATGTTGATCTTAAGAGGAAGGATATCGAGTATTCAGTGGGCGATAGAGTATTCTTAAAGGTTTCTCCATGGAAGAAAGTTTTGAGATTTGGTAAGAAGGGTAAGCTTAGTCCTAGGTTTATAGGTTCATACGAGATCTTAGAGCGTGTGGGTCCATTAGCCTATAGACTAGCTTTACCACTAAATTTGGATCGAATACATAATGTCTTTCATGTATCCATGCTACGAAGATACAGATTAGACACTTCGCATGAAATTTCGACAAAGTCTATCACCATTGAGCCAGATCTGACATATGAGGAAGAACCTGTAAGGATACTTGCTAGAGAGGTTAAGGAATTAAGGAATAACAGAATACCTCTAATGAAGGTCCTATGGAGAAATCATAAGATAGAGGAAGCTACGTGGGAAAGGGAAGATCATATGAGACAACAACACCCTCAGCTATTTATATTAGGTGAAATTCAAGGACCAATTTCTTTTAAGGGGGGAGAACTGTAACAGTCCATTTCTTAGTGTCATTTTTCAGTGTCGGTAATAGTGATTTACTAGTATGTGAATAGTACCATCGGTCCGGGACTTGATATTATTTCGTCTGAAAAAATTACTATGCATGTCTAATATATCATTAATATTTTTTGTAGCATGTTTGCATGATTTAAGTGGGTACAAAATATTTCATGAATATTATTGGAGAATTAATGAATAGTATTTTCTAGTGTAGTATGATAAGGAATAAATGAGGAATTATTTTTATGGATTTAACGTAATGAATTGGTGGAGTTAAATAATAATTAGAGGAGAATTATTTGATGAATATTTAGAGCCCTTGGATGAGAATACTAGAGACTTAATCATAGCCATTCATTTGACATAAAACTAAGTAGTCAAGTTTGACTTTTTTACTTAAAAGCAACACTATTCCTCCTTCTTATTCATCTTCTCTTCCACACCAACTTCTCTCTCTTCTCTCCTCCATTTTCTTCAATTTCTCTACCTCTAAACTTCACCCAATTTAAACCTTGAATTAGTAATCAAACATTAAGACCTAAGCTAAGGAGTAAGAATTTGGAGTCCTTAAGCTAAGAAATTGAAGTTTCTACCAAAGATAAGTAAGTTGTGATTTTTAGATTTTGTGAATTAATTAGTAGAATTCATAGTTTAGATATGTAATTGATGCATTAAATCATGCTCCATCTCTTTCATTTGTCATTTCTTGATTTTAATGTTAATTTTTCCTACTTTGAAGAGGTTGGAGAACCATCCTCCAAGGGAAGGAGAAAGCTAAGGATTGAGGGTTTCCAAGCTTAATCAAGCTTGTTTTGAAGGTTGGTGCAATGATATTTCACTTCCCCTTTCATTTTCTTTAAGTTTCAAACTTTTATGTTTTAAGTAAATTTTGTAGATTTTGTGATTTTGTTGGGAATTGCTTAATTGGTTGTTTTTATATGATTTTCCATATTTTCTAAGCATGATGAAATGCTTGAATGGAAAGATGGAGATCCCCTTCTCCTTCTCCCACACTTGGCTGAACCTCCTTAGGAGGAAGGACATGAATTTTGGCTTCATATTTTTGTTTCTTTTTTATATTAATGAGTTTGTTTATAAGTAATTTAATGATGGTTAAATCCACTTTCTTGTATTTCAATATTTAAGAGGTTTTCCAAGACTTAAAGAAAGTTTGAATGTGTAAAAGATGAGTTTTAAGACTAAATGTTCTTAAGTAAAGGTTTGAATGTCGTGACTAAGTATTTTTGGCTTAAAATATGGTGTTTAGTGGAAGGAAAACCTTTTTCCCCTTTGTTGTCCTAAGCAGGCTGAATCACCCTAAGGTGGTAAGGCATGTTTTTGTTTCTCTAAATGTTGATTTTTAAGTATTTAAAGCTATGTATATAAGTGTATTACGAAAGTATGATTTTTGGTTAGAACATGAGAAGGTTTTGATGAACTTTACAAGTTGTAAGTTAATAAATTTTGAAATAATAAGTATTAAGTTGTGAAATGTATTATTAAGGAATTATATATAAAAAATAAGATTATTTGTAAAAGAATGATTTTGTTTTGGGCTCAAGTATGCATGATTGAAATGTGATAAGATGAGGATTATTCCAGTTATGAGCATGCTCGGCTTGATGTCTTCTGTTATATTATAAGCTATGATCATCTGCTAGACTATGGATGTCTTTCTAGATAAGCGGATGCGCTTATTTTCTGGTGTTGCTTTCAGAGGCCACATCCGGTGGCGCTATCATAGGTTAATTTTCTGGTGACGCTTTCACAGGCCAAATTTCTATTCTAATATCTACATAACTGAATCTAATTATATTTCTCTCAAAATATGTATGACCCCTTTACTAAGAATAAACTCTATTATGTTATAAAAGAAAATGAAAATATATTTGTATTTATGAAATTTTTCTTACATTTATCAAATTATGAATTTATTTTTAAGAATGAACTTCTTTATGACTTCCAGAATATTTTAATTTAATTAGTTCGTCTTTGGGATTTATTTTATATTTGATTTAAGTATTTTATATTATATTTAAGGTTTGTTGCTTAGGCAACCTCCTTTATTTTATTAATAAATTATTTAGCACCACTGAGACTGAGTGATATACTCAGTGCGTTGATTTTTGTTACTTGCAGGATTAGAGCAGTGAATGCTACCTGAAGACCAGAGGCGTAGCATCAGAGAAGAAACTCTATTTTTGGGTAGGATATGTATTAAGACATAACTATGACATGTATAAAAATATTCTAAAAAGATTAAGGTTGTAAATATTGAGTTTATAAATTAATGAGATGCTTGATTTATTGAGAAGTATTATCTTTATGTGAATTTAAGGTGTATGATTATTAATAATTAATTCCTTGAATGAATGGTAATATAATATAATAGAACCTAAGTTGATTGATGTGAGTATTTAGAAGTGCTATGTGATTTACTGTATTGATTTGGAAGAATAAATATTGGAAGTATTTCTATTTTCCTTGTGTGGCAAGTTAATTTTTAGGGAAAACTCCTGCGAATTTTCTGTAGAAATTTCCTAAAACTTTTATTTTATTTTAAAAAAATATAACTGTCTCCTTATAAAAACTTAGCCACTTCTGATACATGATTTATGATCATTAAGTAAGATAAGACGGTGCTCCGGTACCGAATGTGGCACTCATCGTCGAGTCCTCCAGGATTCGGCGATGGGTGCTACACTCTCTCTTCTCTCTTTCTTTTCTTGCTCTTGTGTGTGTGTGCGTGAAGGTGGTGACATTCTCTTGTGAAATGGGAGTGTCGATAACTCTTCTTAGATTAGGTTAAAAATTATATATATTTTTTATTATTATTATTTTTTAATCACACAAAATGGCCCAAGGTCTATAAGCCCACTTAATTAATGAAACCCAATTTAATAAAATATTCTTAATAAAATATCAATAAATATAATTAAAACTATATTTTAACAAATAATTTGTCAATTCTAATAGTTATCAATAAATCATGTTTGAAAATCAAATTCCAATAATTGACAATGAATACCAAATCAATTATTTTAATGCCCAATAAATGGGGAAAAATCACATGAATTGAGCAAAAATATTCTAAGATCAATTTAACAACATTTTCAATCCCAATTCTAAATATTTAGATGCAATTAGGACTGTATGACATTAAATTCTATAACAAGGCTTCTTAAGGCACAACCTCACAATTCGCAATCCAAAAATCATTTTATGCATAAACAATTAAACAAATAACATAGAATATATGAATTACAATATAGACTCAATAATTATGAAAATAACATATTCAAATTGAAAATCATACCAAAACCCATATTTGGTACCAAATAGAAATCCCCTAAGTTATTATTCATAATGCAATAAATCAAGGCATTGCATTCACTTTCTCGCCAAACCTCCTCAACAAACTACTTTAGTTTGCCTCTTTGCATAAGGCATTCTATCTCCTTCTTTAATTGTCAATAGGCCTCAGTCTCGTGGCCTACATCCCTGTGAAACTTACAATACTTATTCTTATCACGATGGCTCAAGGTGTCCTCCTTCATCTTTCTGGGATAGTAAAACTAGAATCGATCACCTTGTTCTTTTATGCATGATAAAATCTTCGAGCGTGGCCTATTCATAGGGGTAAACTCTCGATCTTGCTATGCTCTATTGTCTCTTGAATATAGGGTTCAGATAGAGTAACTCATTCGTGAGGCTTGAATGGGCAATCTCCTCTAAGGTGATCGTCTCTTGACTGGGGAAGGGTGCCTCTTATGTCTATTCTTCTCTTCTCTAAGCGATCTGCGTTGCCAAGCCTCATAGGCTTCATCTAACTTTATGTATTTGTAAGCTCGACAAAGGCGAGGGGAGGGTCTATGCTGAGACTTTCAAACAACCTACTGTATGTGTAATTTTTTGCCATAGCGCTAACGACAACCTCATCGTTCAAGTTCTCTACGTACATTGCCATCCTTTAACATTTGGATACATATTGTCTCAAAGTCTCTCTTTCCACTCTTTCTAGGTCCACTAGGTCAGATGAGATTTTCTTGGACGGTACACATGTTATGAAACAAGCCTAGAATGTTATGGCCAACTTGGAGAAAGAGTGAATACATCATAGTTTGAAAGGTCATCGAGTGGCTTCAAGGATCGGTGAATTCATCGTAGGATTGGAAAGTAGGAAGGTTGAACTTTGGTGAGAAGGCTACTACTAAGATGTCAACCAAATAGTGGCAAATCCTGTTGGAGACTGTAATCTCCTATTTCTCCTCTCTCTATACATATTTTCGGACTAGTTCTTTGACAACATTTTGGAGATTAGATTAATCTAAGATCGGCTTGGTGTGGCTTAATTCCTGACTGTTAGGGATAGTCAAGTTAGGAGCCACTTCTAACTCTGCCTCATGGTATCGTTCAGATACTGAGTGGCTTTAGTGCTTAGACGAAGTTGGTAGGTGGCTATAATCTGGATGTGGGCAGTTCGTTGATTTGGTAGGTATTATTCGTTCACTGTTGGGCTGGGGGGTTTTCCAAGAGGCTTTCCAGTATATCGTTGAATTGCGAGTAAGCCTAGGCTAAAGTAGCTGCAACTTAGGGATCTATGGTTGAGGGAGGAGCGGATGAGGGTTGTTGGTCGACCTCACCATGGGCATTGTCTTGGCCTTCTATGGTAGGTGTTGAATGCGGTTGTTGGCCATAAGAATCGAGGAAAACCTGTAAGAGAAAATATTATGGTTGAAGGTGTGTTACATACTCACCACACTAATTGTTAAACTCTCATAATTTGAGAACTAGTGAATGGTTAATTAACCCATCCTTAGGGTGAATCTAGAGTATATATACTAGATTCCATATAATCCAGATAGGATAAGGATTATGAATTTCATATTAACTACTAGTTATAGTTAATTTAGAAGTAACAATGCTATTATTAACATATTTTATTATTATATGTCAATAGTAATAATTATTAGGGAATTGGAAATTTGGAGGGCAGTGGGTACACTATATAATTAAGGGTGATTGGTAATTCTTTTCCCTTCCCCCTTTCTTTGCATGTTCAATTAATGCTTTGTGACAATATGTTTGATTGACATGTTTTTCAAAGTTGCGTCAAAACCATTTTACATCTCATTTTTTAGTTAATTGCATTATTAAATTATTTTGAATCATTGAGCAACATGGAGGTCGGTTTAATCAGGTGATAGGGGTGCCAACACCTTCCCCTATCATACCTAACTCCCGGACCTCGTCTCTAGTTTAAAATCGAGTTCGTCAAGAATTTTCCCAAATAAGGGTTTTGACTCTAAAAAAATAAAACTCTTACCAAAAAGCAAGAAAACTATTTTCTAAGGATTAACGAATGGGTTAAATAAAGAAAAGTGATTTATTAAATAAAACACCAACCGAGCCCGTTCGATCTGATTCATTCATTTTTTAGAAAAATCACGAATCCTCAACTTGGCAACTCCACTAGGGATTGAACCTAGAATCTCTTATTTTCGATTTTGGATTTGAGTTGATTCCAAAAGTTATCCATTATTCATAATCTTTTAATAATGCTATTAACTTTAAATTGAGTTTACTTTTTATACTTATAAATGTCATTCATGCATTTATCTCTTCTTAATCTCCTTTCCACTCAAAACCTTAAAAGGGATATTGGTGCTCGTTATCCTTTCACTTTATTCGACTGTTTGGATTTGTCACTAAAATACACCACCCATAAGTCAAGTACCATTTGACATATTAAAAGAATTGGCACAATCCCTTATCATCATTTGTTTAGACCCTAAGAAAATGGGAGGAAACAACCAATTATCAATCATGGAACTTAAGAGCTCATAAACCCAACCAAAGCTCATATAATTGATCCTAATTCCTTGCCTATAGTTTTAACTTAATAAATCTATAATTGTTGCATTCATATGATGAATGCAAGAGGCATCAGTACAAAACTCCGTTTTGGTTTATGGGTCCAACCACTTTGTCCTAGGGTGTTAGATAAACTTTTCACCATGAATTGAGTGCGGGAGATGTAAGGATGGAGATCATGCATTTCCCAACTCCTTTCCCTTTGTTTGTATATATTTATGCTATGATTGTGTTGTGTTTTATTCATGCATCACTTAAATTATTTTATTAAAGCCATATAGGTATATTCTATCATGTCCTGATTCCACCATTTGAAATGTCAAAAAGGGAATGACCTAAGAGAAATGTTGGATTCAAGACGAGCCAAAAGAGCTATCTCCAAGGTTGACATTTCTATTTGAGGCCAAAACTCAAGTACCTAAAAAGAGAAGCTTCTCCGGTTCAAACACTGACATATGAACACCCCCTAAAAGAGGCTCATCAAATTTCGATTGAAATCAAGTAATCACAACTTGGAGCCATCACACTCTTTCAAGGTGTGAACAAGCATTGCACCTTCATGCGCAAACCACCTTGTAGAAATAGGGCATTAGAGGACGCTAGACCATATCAAAGGTCTTAGGCTTGAGTATCAATACCTAGACAGGGCTAAAAGTGATAATTATAGTAAGTCAACCTTTAGAGTAATCTATGAAGCTATCTATTTTGAGCTAAATATTTTCAGTGTTCCCACAAAAATAAAAAAATTTTAAAAAAAGAAAAAAAAGAAACATCTTGATTGCATATAAATAAAAGACCATACTCCAATGGCATCACTGTTTGAGGCAAAAAGAAAGGGATTCAAAAAACTAAGAAAAAGGAGACATTCCAAATATTTGGCTACAAAATAAAGCACGTTTTGATTCTTGCAATTCTCAAAAGCCTTTCTTCGATTTTCATTTTAAACAATCCCAATTGAATCATGATAGAGTATAACATTAGTTGCATCTCACGATGTTGTGTTGTGTGATTGCATATCGTGTGACACTTCCAACTTCATGCATTCTTGTATAAATGCACGTATTTAACCTCATAGCCATGTTAGTTCGCACAAGAAGTCAAAACCCTCAAAGCTCAAAATTTTGGTTGGTTAAGGCCAAGGCGTAACAAAAAAAAAGAGGCAAAAAGAAAAGAAAAATTAATAAAATAATAAAGAAAAAGAAACAAAAAAAACTCAAGGGGCTGAATAGAGCCAAGCGAGAGGGAGTCACCCAAATAAAAAAATTCAAGTATGATAATAAAAAGCACTAAGGGGATCGCTATCCTATAGTTCAGATTGGCAATAAGCTTTGCCGTAAAGAAGAACTTTGAGGAGGCCAAATCCCCTTTTTTCTAATAATTTGAACTTTGATGCTGATTGTAAATAAATTTCTTTGTTATTCAATAATATGCTTTTTAATTTTGCTTACTTGTTTGACTTCTTTCTTGACAATTCCATTCATCAAAGTAGACAAGCTCATGGGCATTTTTGACATAAACTCATCATGCATGCTTGAGTTTAATATTAACACAAAATAAAATTCGTTGATTGGGTCAAAACCTAACGCAACACTTAAACATGAAACTTTAAAACTTGCCTATGGATAAACCACTACATGGAGCCATGAGGACATGCCAAGTATTGATAGATCTATAGTTGAGCACACTATTTCATTGTATCCTAAGCCAAGCTTCTGAAATAGAAGAAAAGAAGATTAAGAATTGAATGGGCCGAAAAGATTAGAAAGGTAGTGGCCAAGCGGATTAATGCCAAATTTCTAAAAGAAGCTCACTACCCTGATTGGTTAGCCAACATTGTTCCAAAGCCCAAGAAAAATGGATGGGTCTGAATATGGAGATCTAAAAATGAAGCACCATTAAAAGATGATCAGCCATGGTTCCACGATACCCTGCTGTGGATGAACAAAAGAATCTATATCGAACCAACTACTAAAGATGACAAATGAGCCTTACAACACTTGACATTGTAGTTCACAGTCTTAGACAGTCAACTGTACAAGAATATGCCAAACAATGTATTAGTGAGATATGTATCGATGAAGGAAGCTGAGAAAATAAAGGAACCAATCCACGTGGGAGTTTGTAGCACCTACATGAGTGGAAAAACTTAAGCAAAGACGATTCTTAGATGAGGGTACTTCCAGTTGGCAACAGACAAAGATTGTATTTTTTTGTGAAAAGGTGCTTCGAATGTTAGAGTCTTAGAGACCTGAGTCACATTCCACCTTTGAACTTAAATCCTTCTATTTCACCATGGCCATTTGCAGCTTGGAGAATAGGTATTATTGGCAAAATCTCACCACCTACATCCAATGAACATGAATTCATAATGATGGTAGTAGACTATTTCTCAAAATGGGTAGAGGCAGATCTCTCAAGAACATTGATGCCAAGAAAAAGGCCAATTTCGTCAAAAAGAATCTTAGTTGCAAATATGAGATCCCCCGTAATGAAGTAATAGATAATGGCGTTTAGTCTTAAATAGAAGTGAACTTGCTGTTAGCAAAATATGGAATTGAGTATCGTAAGTTTTTACTATATCGTCCATAAGAAAATGGGGCAGTGGAAGTCGTAAACAAGAATATCACAAAAAAAAACAAAAGGAAAAAGAAGGCAGAAAAGAAAAAAGAAGAAAAGAAGAAAGAAAAAGAAAAAAAAAGAAAGAAAGAAAGAAAGAAAGAAAAAAGGAAAAAAAAAAGGAAAAGGAAAAAAGAGAAAGAAATGAAAATGAAAATGAAAATGAAAAGAAGAAAAAAAAGGGGAAAAATAAAAAGAAAAAGAGAAGAAGCAAAAAGAAAAAGAAAAAGATTTTGAGGGAAATGCTGATAGTCATCGAGATTGGGCTAGAAAATTGTAGTACGCTCTATGGGGTTACAAGACCACCATCAAGTTTGAGAATCGAGCAACTTTGTACTCCTTAGTTTATAGAATGGAAGTCGCCTTGCCAACAAAAATCAAAGTATGGTCCTCGTGCACAATGATGGATTCTAAGATTCAAGAATGTTAATAGGCTAAAAGCCACTATCAGGAATTAGCTCTCCTAGATGGAAAGAGGCTTGGCGCTAGACTCACGGATTAGTTGTATGAATGGAGAATGGTTAAGCAATTCAATAAGAAAGTTAATCTGAAGCCACTAAGAGTAGGAAATTTGATCCCAAAATAGATAAAGCTGAGCATTCATGACCCGAGGGGAAATCCAAGTCAAATTAGGAAGGTCCATTCATGATCAAGAAAATGTTCTCATAAGGTGCAATGAAGCAGTCAGATCAAAGAGGCAATGAGCTTACAAAAATTTTTCAACCTAGACAAGTTCAAGAAATTTTATGTTTAAGACGAAACGTCAATGGCAAAGCCCAATTAATTAAATTTTACTTTTGTGTGTGTTAACTTTAGAGTTTGATGTGCTAAGTTTTTTGCATTATGTAAATGATGTGAATTTACATTGCTGACATGGAATAAAAGGAACTATTTCAAACATTTCGAGCAAAATAATAATGCCTAGCATCTTGTGCATCATTTATTAAAGTACAATTAATCTTTGATTAGTATGCAAAATTGAAGACCAGAGAAATAAGGCAACTATCTGCCCAGACCTATCAAGAAATAAATAGTCAGTACTACTATGGCACTTACATCTGGTCCAATTTCAATATAAGCATCAGTTTTACCAAGAAGAGGAACAATAATACCACTTTGCAAAGTGGAAATAAAGTGAGATAAGAATCTCTAGGTAATCAAGCCTCCTCTGAAGCGAGAATAATCTGAAACAGATTGATGAAACCCATATTGCCAAGTTAGACTACTCGAATAGTAGGGCGTAGCCATAGTCGACCTACATAGGGGCACCCAGAGCATTTATGAAGATGAAGTGACACGTTGTAGAGGCCACCATGGATGGATCCATTTATAATTTGTTGTCGTGATACTCTAGAAATGTCTGTCCATTCCAACGCCAAATCATAAAAATGCGTCTCCAACACAGACCAAAGTGTTGTGATCTAGAATGGACAGTCTGGTGGCAATCCCAATATACTAAGCTTCCCAACAACCTAATGCTGCAAAAGATACACTAGTCAATCGAAACAAAACAAGAAAAGAGAGAGAAGAAGAAAAAAAATAGAGAAAAAGCCCGCTAAGTTAAAAATTCTAAAGGATGGCTTAGGCAAAAGTTAGGGTAAATAAAAAAAAATAATAATAAAATAAAAAGAGAAAGCCCACTAAGTCAAAAACTTGAAAAGGGCGACATAGGCAAAAGTTAGGGCAAATAAAAGAATAAAAGGAAAAAAGCTCGCTAAGTCGAAAACCTTCAAGAACAACTTAGGCAAAAATTAGAGCACATGAGATTGACTAGGGGTATATTTACCTAAAGAATGGGTGGGTTCCTCATCAAACTAAGATCATTGTCAGAAGTCCGAGATGACTCTCCAAGCCCTATGCCCATTTTAATAAGGGCAACAACGACAAAATGCCTACTCTCAGTTCATCTGATGGGATATCAGTCAATAGAATCCTAAGCAAAGAAATGATTAATGAAGTAGGATCAATATCCAATCGACACACCGTGATCATCTCGTCAAGTAATTGACCTCCTATCCAAAATAACAATGAACTCCTCATTCAATGTGTCAAATTATACTCAAAGTTCCTATGAAATAAAGAAAAAAATACAAATAATAAATCTAAAGTAGGTGTCATCAAGATCATCCTCGAGCCCAATGCTCCCGATAGCTCAGCTTTTCATTTCTCCACCTCGGTCGGACACCATGATCGAAATAGGCCTCTCATTCCTTAAAATGATGGCCCACGCAAACTCACTGCACTATAAGATTTTATATTAGCTTCACATATCATGCATGCATATCGTACATACATATCATGCATAATTTTTTCATGTGGTGTTTTTGTTTAAACCTTAGACTATTAGGGGCATCTCTAGTAGTTGCTTCCACGAGCATCACTCTTGTCTCTTTTTACAACTACCTCAACTCCTAACGCCTTCTACCCAGATCCGTGAAAGACAATGGACTATAACACGCCATAATTAGTTTCAAAGAATAAAACTGGGTTAAGCTCACATTAACAAACAATAAAAGAATAAACTGGGGTAGAGCCCATAACGAGACACAATAGAAGAATAAACCAGAGCAAAACCTACAATAAGAAAGCAATTCAGAATAAGTTGGGGCAAAGCGCACAATAAGAGGCAATAGAAGAATAAGTTAGGGCAAAGCTCGCAATGAGAAGTTATTATGAATAAAATAGTGCAAAGCCCATAACAAGAGGTAGTTTAGAATAGATTGGGGCAAGCCTACAGTAAGAAGAAATCGAAGAGTAAAAGTGGGCAAAGCCTATAATAAGAAGCAAGTTGAGAATGAATATGGGCAGACCCATAAGCACAATTCTCAAAATTAACTGGGGCAAAGCCTACAAAAAGAAGCAATTTAGAATAAATTAAGGCAAGTCCAAAAAAAACTTAAAGAATAAAATTTGTAGAAGCCCACAATAAGGGGAATTAGAAGAATAAATAGCGAAAACCCTATAAAAAGTGCTCCTAAGAATAAATAGGGGCAAACCCCATAAAAAGAGCTTCTAAGAATAAATGGGACAAAGCCCATAAAAAGACATCTAAAAGAATAAACAAAGCCCTGAAGGCAAGGCCAATCTGCCGCCACCATGGGAGTCATATAGGTTATCGAACAAGGGAGCCTCTCCCAATAATAAACCTTGAGCAAAGACCTTATAGGCACCGGTTACACAGTTAGCCAAGAAATAAAAGTGAAGTTATAAGGTTCTTCAATCTGCGAGAATAAGCTTTTTGAGTTTGTTGGGCCCAGTTTGGAACTTCCGGCTCAATAGCTGTGACACAGCTCTTATGCTTAGCTGGCAACTCGTCTGACTCACCACCTAAGCACGGGCTTATCCATTAGTCCCAAATAAAATTTCTTAGCCAGCAGGTAAGTTTTCTCGATTTTACTTCCATGCAAAGTCATATATTTCACACACATGATCACATGTTTCAAATTTTGTGTAAATACAAAATCACACATGATTTCACAATCACGACTTAATTTATACCTAGGTGAAAAGTCATGCTTCACACATGCACGCTCTTCTAGGCATAATCACAGAATCTTGTTACTAACTGTATCCGGCCAAAGAACCTCTTTCCCTATATTGCTAAAGTTGCTTTCGCAGGTACCTGCTAAAGTGGAGCATTTCAATCCTAAGTGGTGCATCCAAGCTGTCCCATGTGGTGCACCCAAAGCAGTCCCAAGTACCGCACCAAAGCCATCCTAAGTGGCACACCAAAGCCGTCCCAAGTGGCATACCGTCCAAAGAACTACCTCCCATAGTGGAGCATTCTAGATTTATCAAATCCGTCGTTGGCACACAACATTTTATCAAAGCAACCATTTGGCACAGACAATCATAAAATTCACCAACAACTATCATGGCGCATCTCCTTCGCCCTTCAATATTCATAGTGACAACCTCCCAAAATGGAGCATTTCAGATCTAAAGTCCCCCTAGGCGCAAAAGCCGCTGACAACCACTATGGCGCTTCTCCTTCGCCCTTCACCGTCTATAGTGACAACCTCTCACAGTGGAGCATTTTAGATATAAAGTCCCCCTGGGCAACTTTAAGCTACCGTTTGGCAAAAACAATCACAAAAGCTGCCTAAACCACCATAACGCATCTCCTCCACCGTTCACCATCGATAGCGACAACCTCCCATAGTGGAGCATTCTAGATTTATCAAAGCCATCATTTGGCACCCAATAATCATTAAAGCTGTCGTTTGGCATGGACAGTCGCAAAAGCCACTGACAACCACCATGGCGCATCTCCTACACCCTTCATCGTCCAAAGGAAAACCTCCCACAGTGGAGCATTCCAGATTTATCAAAGCGGCCATTTGGCACAGACAGTTACAAAAGCCACTGAGAACTACCAAGGCACATCTCCTTTGCCCTTCACCTTCCAAAGGACAACCACCCATAATGGAGCACTCTAAATTTAAAGCCATCGTTTGGCGCACAGGATTTTATCAAAGCCGTTGTTTAGCGTAGATAGCCAATGAAGCCACTGACATGCATCATGGCGTACCTTCTTCGCCCTTCCTGTCCACTATGACAACCTCCCTAAGTGGAGCATTCCAGATTTTAGTCTGCCATGTGGCACATAGCATTTTAGCATTTTACCAAAGCTACCATTTGTCGTAGATAACCGTAGAAGTCGCCAACAATCACCATGGTGTAATTCACTCGCTAAATAATCACCAACTGGCAACCCACATCAATAAAGCCGCCAAAGTGGCACACTTCATCCGTCCAAGCCATTCAAGGAATGCAAACTAGGTAAGTATTTATTTCATACTCATCTACTTTACATTTTAAGGATATCTTGCTTAAAAGGAAAAATATCATCAAAGTGGAGGCAAACAATAGACGCTCAATTTTTGCCTAAAAACGACTCGATGATAATAACCTTTTTTGTGATAAAATGAGTTTGAAATATCCGATGAATTTGATTCTAGGACCGATGATCCGAGTTTAAAAAAAGTGACCTATCATATTTTGCTTCTTTGTGCTCGCATAGATCCTTTTATTATGTCTCGACGAAAGTCCGATTGTTGTGAATAACGTATCAAAGTCACTTTGTCTATTTGATCAGAATTCATTGTATCTTTGGTATTATTATAAGTCTCAGTATTTTAGAAGATTTCATAAAACCTTTATCACTTAGCTTCCAACTTTTCAGAATTCATTGTATCTTTGGTATTATTGTTGTTCTTGTTTCTTTTATACCTTCAGTGGTTCCTATACCTGTTATGGCCAGTTGCTTCGCGTGGATTTTCATAACCCTACTGTGCAAAAATGGGATATGCATTTGAAATGGATGCCCAAGTTATTAAATATGCCATGAGCGACATAGAAATGGAACGAGTAATCTCTTCCTTTATCCAAGAGAAGGTCTTTCTAGTTTGCATGGTCCAAGATTGATCCTGAAAATTTCTATAATAAAATTAGGTAGGTCGCTAGTATAGCAGTCCATTCCACATTTTCAAGGTTCGCATCAAAATAGGGCCGAAAAATGCATCCCAGGTACCTCTGTGAAACATCCTATGCACTGCCTCTTTTTTGCACACCAATCGAGCTGATTTCATGAAAATGGGACCTAATCAATTTTTGAGGCATTAGGGGTGTGCCCTAGGAGATGAATTTTTGATTGCTTAGCTCTTGAATTTTTGTTTCTTAAAAACACACTTAACTCAATTCTATAACAAATTTTATAGATTAAGGTAAAAGGAGGGTAGATTTTTATCAGAAACTTCAGTGGATCTATGATCAAACCTTCCCTAAAACATAAATCAATCAAATAAAACTCAAATTATTGGTTAAAGAACAAAGTTCTTAGGTGTTTCTAACCATTTTCAACTTAATACGAGCTAAATTGAGAGTCTAAATCCTTTCTCTTCGTCTTTTCCCTTTTATTTTGGTGTTAAATCACCATTCTTAAGTCTGGTTATGAGAGAAATCGTGATCAACCAAAAAGGGGGCTTTCTGGGTGTTAGTGGCGCAAGCCATATGCTGTGGCACATGCCATAGCACTAGTGGCACAAGCCAGTAGCGTGTGCCTGGCGCCTCTTCTTCCCAGATCCCTCTAAATGCCTTTTTCTGAGTTCGGCAAACCTGTTGTGAGCCTTTTATACATCCATTGATGATTTGAATTCATTATTTTCTGATATTATTATGACAACAATTAGATTGTTTGATCCATCAAGTTATGAAAGAATTGGATGAAGTTTTGTCAATCCTAGTTCTCAAAACTCCTTATATCTACACACAAATATATCACGTTATGTACATGCTCTTGGATGGATTATAGGTTTCTGAAAGATAGCTAGCTATAAACCAATTATGCTCACATGTTTATATTTAATTGAATAAAATAGTAGCTTTATGAGGCACCTTGACATATAATAGCAAAACAATATATTTCAATATTCACAACCAATTGTGGTGAAACAGCAGAGGAAGTAAAAAATATTCCTTATATGCAAAATCAAAAGGTTTTATTTTAAAAAAATTTGAAGCAAAGAATACAAAATTTATAAAATAGAGTACATAATAAGGATAGGACTTACTGTTCAAAGCTAAATTAGGATAAGTAATTAAAGTCGATTTGTTTTGAACTCCGTGTACGTAACACACACAGAACCACGTGAAAATCGTGCAATAAGTGAAAAATATCCTTTCTGTCAAAAACAATTTAAGTAACATTCTCCGAAAAGAAATAATAATATATACAATTAATAAAAACATAAAAAGAAATAATATCCTAATAAATAAAAAACCTTAAACACCAATTTTATTAGAGTAGTCTTCCTTTATTTTGCATTCTTTGTTTTATTTACTTTTTTTATTAATAATTTCTGATATGATACTAAAGTAAAATCTAACATAGTAAATCATAAATAATTGACATGACTATTTTAAATAAAGTAAAAAATGGTGATAGCTTTCACCAAGGAAGTATGAGAACTTGCAACTATGCACTGAAGGTCTTAGTTTTTAAAGTTTAGGTGACATTGAGGACTTGAATAATGATTTAAATGAAGATTGGCAACACCAAGAAGATAAAATAAGCTTCATAAGGCATTCAGCTTTGGAGAATCAATGTGGAGAAATTCATGTACCTATATTCTTTTAATGTTTAAAATTATTGCCCCAACTTGTAGAGTTGTAATGCAACCCCTACCCCCAACTCACTGTACCCTTGCCCTCAGTATGATTTTTCACATATGGACTAACTAATTCAACAAGGCATGAGCTACAGATTCAAGCTCAGTATGATTCCTCGAGAACTGAATTTGCAGGGCTTGGAACCTACAGATTCAAGCTCTTGCCTACTTCGTGAGCTCTGATTTTCAATTAATTAATATATAAGACAAATTAATGACTAATTTATTTTTATTTTTAACATGAATAGTTTATTATCGTCTCAAAACAAATCCCATTTATAGGAGGGCAATCATCTAGATACAATAATAAGAAAAACAAAAATTGCCATTATTTCTTCAGAACCCCATCAAAGACAGTTAGCTCAAAACCCTAAAAGCATGTGGATAGCTTAGAGGAAGTAAGCAAAAAAGAACTATAGCTAAAATTTCATATGAAACAAAATCTACTTGTTCATTGGTTCATAATCAAAATAGAAATTCTTAAATTACTCAGCAAAATGGTTACCTGATGAACTAGGCAGAAGTAGAGGTAGCTTCTTGTTCGTGTATGTAAAATGGAAAAGGTTTGGTGGGGGCAGGCAAGCGGCCAATGCTCTCAACTTTATCTTTCAGCTTCGGTGGAGGTATGGCTAGTTTTGGCAACAATCTTCCCTTCTTTTCAAATCATTCAGGCTATAGCAATGCCTGCAAACCCAACTTGTTGTAATGCTCTTACCTGACAGAACCACCAGCAGCTTCAATAGCTTCCTTGGCTCTAATAGTCACTCTCGATACCTGCAAAACTTCATTCATAAAAATATGCTTCTTTTGTGTGCAGAAAGTAAATAAGTTGTACATTATATATTGAGTGAGCAACTTTGGGATGAGAAGTTCATATCTTGCTCATAATAAAGCAGCAAGGAAGGAGGCCCTTGAGAGGGGGGTTAGTTCAATTGCGCAAAATTGAAAATGCTATCAGTTTCAAATTGTATCATTTTTGTTGACAAATAGCATCTAACAAACATTATAATATACCTAAAAGTTCAAATAATTTATCAGTGAATTAAGTCATTCTCTTATTTGTAATGCAACACATGTAATGTTTGCATTGATAAATTTGACATAACTACCAGTGTCCTGTTTATCCTGAAAATTATGAACAACTGAATCTATGATTTATAACTTCCACTTTCTCCGTGATTTAAAATACACAACAATGAAAGTAAGAAATTCAATTAGTGACTCATCTTTTTAACTGTTTTACTTGTTATCTGCTTGTCTAAGATAAATTCAACATTTGCAAAGAAACATAAACCAAAAATAACAGAACAACTTTATCACTTCACGAGGAATGTTACAAAACTAAAATAGCACAGGCAAAGTTGAAGATCAGAAACATCAAAATCTTGAAAAATGTATCCTTAGTTCAGTACCAAGCATCAACGTAGTGCACCACCTACTGTCATTTAGGTACCACCATCATCTAGCAACAACAAGAATAATAATAATGATAGAAAATGTAACAATTGAAATTCCAAAAAATGAGAGATTTTTAAATGGTGCCTTACATTATAGCAAGTACAAGTAGAAGCTAAGTTTCTAACAGCGGTTGAAAACAAAAGTAGAAACCTTTCGTGAGCTCTGATTTTCAATTTGGTCTAAGAAAAATTTTAATTTATCTAAAAACTAAACCCTTTGCCAATAGACACTCTCATACATCCAAATTTATCCTATATATATTGCATGAAAAAAATGTGGTCAAAATATCAAAAAGTAAAAACAACGTACAGAAATAATCAATACTAATGCCCAAGGGAACAAAGTATTGAAATTCTTTAAAAAAAGATGAAATGGTGAGAGATCAGAATAGTCTTGAGGTAAGAAAAGATCTACCACCACCTCTGAAACTCAATAAAAGAACTCCTACCTAAATAAACCAGCAATAAAGCATATGAGAAACACCAACTATAGAAGAGAAGAGGTAGTTAAGGTGTAGATTTTCCAATTCTTATGTCTAAGTATCCATTTGTTTACATAACATATATTTCACTCAGCACATACTAGTTTCCAATTCTTATTTCACTCAGACATACTTTTGCTTATACTGAATTAAGCAAGAAGGAGAAAGGTTATACTTTTGCAAACAAAATACTTTTGCTATACGTTTGCTATACTTTTGCAAAACTTTTGCTTACTAGTTTCCAATTCTTATTTCTCTCAGATTTTCCAATTCTTATGTCTAAGTATCCATTTGTTATACTTTTGCTTATAACATAATTGTAAACATATGAGAAAACAAGCCCAATTCAAACACAAAATCAATAGCCACAGAAAACTCTAATCTCTGGAAGTCCAAAATTTACAAAACCCATTGATTTTTGACACAAAATCAAAAAAATCAGTGAATGGAAGTAAAAAAAAAAAATACAAAATTCAATGATTTTTAACACGAAAACACAAAATAAATGTGGGAGATTCACATGCAGCTAGCAAAATATACACCTCATAAACACCTCCCACTCTAAGCCACCAAAAACTCTAATCTTTGGTAAACCCAAACAAAGTACCCATTTCAATATAAGACTACTGATCTTCAAGAAACAAATTAATCTTCATCATATTCATTCAACAAAATAAAAATTCAAAAGATGCAAGAAGGGCTGACATTTGAAAATTAATTAGGAAATCAAATTATTCACAGATTCAGTTCGTACGTACACTCCACTCTCGATGCGATCCAATCACAAACTCCCTGTTCCAAATATGGGTCATTCCCCTTTCTGCTATTAGCTTTATGTAGGAGCTTCTTTCTCTTAGCAAATAAAGCAATGAAAGATGAATTCTTCCACCTTCAAGTAATGAGACGGCTCGTCGAGAAGGAAGAAAGACTGGTATAAAGAATTCAGAGTTGGGGAACGGCGAGGGATTGAGGAGAATGCAACAAACGCAATGGCAGTAGAAAGTTTGTTCCTTGGGAGATAGAGGATGGTTGCTGTTTGCGTGAATGAGGTTTTGGGAGAGAGTTTAGTTTTGCGAGAATGAGGCTTGTGAGAATTGCATTTTTGCGAGATTGATTGGGGTTTGGGAGTCCAATTCTTATGTCTAAATTATGCCCAATATTAATTAGCATTAGCCGATTTTTTTAATTTTAAATTCACCATTAATATTTACTCAATTGTTAATAAATATCATTTTATATTTGTTTTAGGAATAAATGTCTTTTAATATTTTATATATTGTATAAAATTTATTTTTGGAACTATTTATATATAATAGCAACAAATGTCACTACTATATCTCCTAAAAAAATAAATCTAATTAGTATATCTTATTGATTTTAGTAATTAATTATTTAAAATTAAAATGTTTATTACTTATTAAAAAATAAGTCAAAATATTTTTAAATATTATAAATATTATTAGTGATATTACCGAAAGAGTGAGATGAGATGACAGAGATCACTTTTCCCCTAACCATAGATTTCAATTTTAATTCCTAAATATGGAGTCCCTTCAAACACTCAAAAGGCTCCTACTGATATGGGTGCGTGGTGCAAATCCAAAATAGTCGATCCAATCCAAGTATTGGATGCTTAAAATAAAAATAAATTATTATATTAATTTCACATCATCAATATTTATAAATCAAATTAAAAATAATTTTTTAAAACCCCGAAAAAAAATTAAATTCAAAGCAAACCAAATTTTAGAATTGTGTCGTGCCATATCTGACTTCAAGATTTATATATTCATATAGATAAATTGCTAAGATTCACTAGTAATATCATCTAAAAAAAAATAATTATGAAAACAATCATCTACATGATAGTATGAAATTAGGGATCGACGAAAGTAGGAGGATTATTCAAAATATGTTTAAAATTTCATTTGCAATATACCCTTAATATTCAATCCACTTAAAATTCAATGATATGATAAAATAAAACTAGTAAAATATAAAAATAATTAAAATAAAATTTAAATTGATAAAGATCTAAATTTATAATTAAATCAATAAAAAATAAGAATATATATATTATAAGTCATTTTAACATCCAAATTTTATTATTATTTTGATCTGTATTTGAAATGTTATATAAAGATTTTTAAATTATGTATAATAAAATTTAGATGGGTAATATATAGGTACTGTAGAACTCATATTCAACTCATGCCAGTAATTGATAATTAATTTAATAGACATATATCTATCTCAAAATTTAATAATCAAACATGCTTAATAAATTCATCCCTCAACTTGATAAGAAAATTATAGCATTATTAATTTTGAGTATATATATATGTATGTATGTATTTATCTCACGTTATCAAACCTAAAATATAATTCGTAGCACAAAAATTTATCAACTCCAATTAGTATTTTAATTAAAAATAATGATGGATACAATTCAATACATATATTAAATTGATAAAATTAAATTTCTAATGAATAAATTGTGAAAAAATGAAAAATATGAATAAACTATGCAAATGAAAAATATCATATGTTGATAATTCATTAAAAAAATAAGTAATTATATTAGCAAGGGATTTAGGTATCTCTAGCTAAACTTCATTGTTACTTACTCGTGCGGTCATTTACGTTAGTAACGGAATTAATATCTCTTGCTATATGATGTTTCTAATCCTTTGCTAAGTTCTTGCTAATATTTACGCCAACATGTCCCACAAAAATTAGCAAGGGATAACACATTCGTTGCTACTGTTCATTACTAATTTATTGCTAAGCCCATGCTAATAATGGTGCCAAAATTTCCCGCGCAATTTAGCAAGGGATTTTAATTTTCTTGCTAATTCTCGTGGCTACTCCATTACTAAACCCTGGCTAATATTGGTCCCAAAAGTTTCCATGACATTTAGCAACGATTAACAATTCTATTGCTAAAAACCCTTGCTAATCTCTGGCTAAGCCCTCGCAAAAACTGGCGCCAATATTTCCCGTGCAAATATAATCCCTTGCTAATTATCTGTGACTAATCCGTTGCAATTTCATTGCAAAAATCCAAAAAAGTTGAATTAACTTCATATCCCTTTCTAATCCATGGCTAATCAGTGGCTAATTAGCCGGGGATTTTGTCCGTTGCTAAATATCTATTACTAAAATGCATTTTTCTTGTAGTGATTCACGTATTCAAACATCTCAAGTCATGGACTAAGAAATCCCTAAACACCAACCAATGGTCAAACCAAAACACCATTCAATGGTCAAACCAAAACACCATTCAATGATCAATCAAAGCTCCAACCAATGGTCAACCTAAACACCAACTAGTGGTCAAACCTAAATATTAACCAACGATCAATCTAAACACCAATCGGTGGTCAAACCTAAACACCAATCGGTGGTCAAACCTAAACACCAACTAGCGGTGAACCTAAATATGAACGAGAGGGTAGCTTAAACACCAACCAGTGGTCGAACCTAAACATCAACTAGTGATCAATCCTAAAGACAAATCCCTACCCTAGGAGATATACCAAACTGAAACACTTTCTATAAGCCTCAAATGCTGACCTGAGCTTCTTAAAATCCTTAAATAAGGCCTAAGCACCTAAACTAGGGGCAATGTCCTGATTAAAGCCTCAAGTTTTGATTTGAGCATTTCCTTTTGAAATATCCTTAGCCTCAAGATATCATATCTAAAGCCTTAAACAGACCTAAGCATCCAAAATAGGAGCAATGCCTTAATCAAAGCCTCACCACTGATTTAAGCATTGCCTACCACATTTCCTAAACCTCAAACATTGACCTGACCCATAAAATTTTCAAACCCTTACACCTAACCTAAGCATCTAAACTAGGGGCAATGCCTTGCTCAAAGCCTTAAGTACTGATCTAAGCATTGCTTACCATACCTCCTAAGTCCCAAACATCGACTTGAGCTACAAAAGAATCTAAAGCCTCACTCGAGCACCTCAAATTTTAAAAGCCTCAAACACTGGTTGTGCTACTTAAAAGCCTTAAATCGAATTTAAGCACTTAAACTACAGGCAATGCGTTCACCAAAGCCTCAAGTCTTGATCTAAGCATTGCCTTCTAAAATATCCTTAGCCTCGAGATATCATATCCAAAGCTTTAAGCCAGGCCTAAGCTCTGTACACTGGCAAAAAAGCCCCAACCTAAACCTAAAACACTGACCTGAGTACTACCATCAAATTATCAATCTCCTTTAGCCTCAAACACTAATCCGAGTTATCAACCATGATGATGCATGCTTTTAAATCTAACCAAAAGCTAAATATTGATACCTTATGTTATTAGTTTCTTCTAAAGAACTACGACGATGACTATTGTACCTATTCATTTGAGAGCCATGCTAAAGATGCACTGGGACCAAGAGGCTCGCTTCAAGACCGTGCTTACTCATCAGAATGACTCCTTGATTATTACTAGCTAGAATGGAAATACTCCTCCAAACTAGACCTAAGGTTCTAATGATCAGCACATGGTTTCACCCAATGACAACTAGATAGCCCGAGGGTCAGTTCCCGAGGTAAGGGCAACTTGTAATGCTATCCTTGAGCCAGAATAGGAATGAGTTAGCCTCTTCTGAAATGAAGAAGATGATGGAGAAAATGGACAAGTTTGAGAAGTTCTTGAAGAGTATCAAGAAATATGAAGACCTCATTGATATCGACTCTCTCCCACTATTTCCTGAAGCTAGGCTACACCCAATTTCATAATGCCCAGCATAGATAAGTTTGATGACACCACATGCCCAAAGACTCATTTAAAGATGTATGTGGGTGACCTCACTCCTTTTGGGGTAAAGAATGAGCTCCTTACTCAATTGTTCAAGCGATCCTTGACTGGAGTAGCTCTCTAATGGTTTATGCCCCTTGATAATGCCAAAAAGAAGACTTAAGATGAGATATGTAATACTTTCCACTAGTAATACCACTATAATATTGAGGTTGACATTACCAGAAGGGACTTGGAGACTACCAAGCAAAGATCCTAAGAGTCTTTCTCCTTGTTCCTTACGAGGTGGAGAGGCAAGGCTTCCTAAATGCTTAATCATCCCTCAAAATAAGAACAGATTGACATCATTGTCAATAACTTGCTCCCCTCTTTTCAAAATCTATTGAGCATCCAGTACCTTCCGAAATTCAAGGCCTTGATAGCAACTGCTATAAAAATTGAGGACCTGATCTAGTCGGGCCAGATTAAGGAACACTAGGCTTCCTCCTTTAAGTACCAGAAACCCTAAACTAGTAATCATGTAGTTCCTCTTGTCGCTAATAAAGGCAGTGAGGTGGCTAATCTGACCAGCTATAGGAAACTTCCTCCTCCTCCAAGACCAATTGCTAGAGACAGGCATAACTTCACGAACTTAGGGGTTCCTTTGTCATTTATTTTTCAAAAGGTTATAGATGATAAGCTAATTCAATCGCTTGAACCAAGACCTCTGCCAAACCCCACCCAATAAACTTCAACGTAAATGCTTTTTATGCTTTCCATCAAGGGGTCAGACACAAAATAGATAAGTGCAAGACCTTGAAAAATAAAATCCAAGCCTCGGTGGAAAATAGCCAAAATCTCCCAATTTGACCCTGGCCGAACAACAACAACAACCCCCTTCTTCACCATTAAGCCAATATCCACATGCTACATCAAGAGCCAAACACTGACCTAGTCTTACTCATTCACCCCATTCTTGATAATTCATGTTGTGTCATAGAACTAAATGATGTACTTAAGTAGATAAATACCATCACCAAGCATGGGAGACAATACCCATCTCCTCATCCTAAATCCCTATCCAATTATGCCTTATTAGCAAAGGATGCCCTCAGTTTTAGAGTTGGCCCCAAACCGAAAAACCTTGTCTTGGAACAGTTGAAGAACACTAGGGACAATATTTCAATTTGGGGTATGATACAGTCATCTTTTATGCATCGCCATGCCTTAGAAAAAGATATAAACTAATTTCAAACCACTCCAGACATAACCTCCCAGGCATTGGTAGCATCCATTACAAGGAACCCACTAACGATGACCATTCATTTAGCTGATCCTGAAATCCCGAAGGAGATAAAACCCACAACCATGCTCTATATATGATAGTACAAGCCAGGGGCAACACAGTGTCTATGGTCTTGGTTGATAATGGTTTGACTCTTAATGTCTGCCCCCTTAATGTTGCAAGTTGCTTGGGGTTGACTAGTGAAGATCTTATGTCCTCTAGGCAAATAGTGAGAGCATATGACAATATAAGAAGGGAAGTTTTGGCTATGGCTAACCTGGAAGTCATGATCAGACCTGCCGTTATGACTACACTATTCCAAGTGGTAAATGTCCCTACTTATTTTAACCTCCTTCATTGAAGACCATGGGTCCACAAGGCTAAAGTAGTAGTAGTAGCCTTCTCTCTCCATTAGAAGCTGAAATTTCCCTATGATAATGTAATGCCCCCTTTTCGACCCCGCAAGGCTAGACAAGAGGTGTCACATTCTGTGCCAGAGGCACGTACAGGCTTGCTTGTTAGTGCATATCTAGTATGAAGTAACAAAGAAAAATGATCCAAACAATTAATTGTTTAGAATAAATAAACATGCAATGAAGTTTTGTAAACCATAACTTACTTTAAACAGTTAAATTATAAAAGTCTAGGAAAATTTAAATCTTTTAAAGTAGTAGTGGTGACCATCAAACAGTTCTAAAATATTTTAGGCAATTCCTAGAGAAAATAACAAGAATGTCCTTTGAAAATATCATTTTAGAAATGATTAAACCTATTAATAAAATATTCCAATGTAACAACGAAAATCTCGAAATCCTTTATAACATTTAATGTTCCGTTATGATAAAATGAATTCTTAAAAGAAACCATTCTCAAATCCAACAGTTATAAATCCAAAAATGTCAAAAGTTCAGTCTCAAAATGAGAGTGCAAGTCTATGTGGAACAAATCAAAATCCTTATAGAGTTCAAGAAATAAAATCAAATGTACTGAAATAAATAAGTTCCAAGCCCCACATAGCAAACCAATGCTCTCTGTATTCCAAATCTAACACATGCCATGAGTCTATAGTTTAGACTCACACTGTAGTCTAAAGGTAGAAGATCTTCTCTCTAGACACAGGTACCCGAGATCCATAGCTAACGAACTTCAACCTACGCGAGTTAAAAACATCGCGCTGAGTATGAAACTCAGTGGTACTCAACAATATGTATATGCATTTACATAGCATAGAAGTATGGTCCATTAAAACCATACGCAATGTCAAAATGTCATGTACCACAACAAATCACATTCCCATACTATATCTCTAAGCAACACTTACAGCATGAACACATCCAAGTTTGCAACTCAAGAACCCACTTCAATTAATATGTATAAATATTAGCTTGTCTCTCAAGGAATTCATATATAAGTATATCCACGTTGCTTGCAGTGAAATAATCATATAACAGTGTTAATTCACACATGTGATAACATCTAGTTCACGAAGGCAACTCAAGTACTCACATAATATCATCACAATAAAGATCATACAATAGAATAACCTATCACTTTATCTGAGAATTTATCCACAATATAAACATAAATGTTACATTTTTATGACAGTATCTTGCATAATAGATAATCATATTAATAATCCTATAAATAACCTACACAACAAGTAATCATATATGAACGGTTTGTAGGTAACTTGAATTATAAGTAATTGACCATTACAGTTGTGCTAACCATATCATATTCATTAGTCCAGACATTTGGGCCTTAACAGTGACTTAGATAAAATAGAAGCAGAACAGGTAACAGTACGGTGTCTGATAACCGTCAGACTAATACTGGCTAGTTAGCCTTTTAACAGTACACTTATAAAGTCTTTTAGATACAGAGTCAGTAGAGTGCGTCCACTCATCCTGAAAACACCCATGTGTCTGGATATGATTATAGCGCAATCCAAACTAGAATTCATAGCATTCTTTATTTTTAGAAATAGATAACCATATTCTAGCAACTATTCAACAGTAAGAGCCCATTAATTCTTTTTAGGGTCAATTCAGTTTAAATCAACTTCCAATTAACCTCCACAATCAAAATGTCAAGCAATACATATAACAAGTAAGCGTACCTGGTGCATAGCATTAAGCTTTCCAAAGCATAATACCGAATTGGTATTACCAAGTCAAAAGCACACACTTAGTTCATGGTAGTTCATAGGTCAAGCAAGTCAACATCATAATAGTAAAGTTTTAATGTGTTTTCTAATAACCCATTTATTATACGAGCAAGTATAATTTTGCATATCAAGTTTAGCTCAAGGCATATGAAGAACCAATCAGATCTCACCTTAGCTAAGTTTATTCCAATTTGTAATCACACAACGCATAGCATTGAACTTCAATAGATTATTAGGATAAATAACTCATCAAATCATAACTAATTAACCGATATCCCCTATTTGTTTTCATGGTCTAATACTAAACAAAAGTTAACTCAATTCCCACATTCAAACTTATATTAAATTATTAGGTTACAACAACAAGTATAATTAAGTGATAGTTCTCAATTAAGATCAACTAAACATAGTTCATATCTTGTGTATTCTTCGTTGATGTTCATATGATACTTTAGCCTCACTTAAAGAGGTTTCTAAGGAAAACCACATCAAAGATACAGTATGTATGCATTTAGAGGGTTTAGGAAACATTAGAAGGTAAAAAATACAACATAGCATTGAAAGGGATGGTGGAGAGCACGGGCTGGGCGTGCTAGATGGTATGGCCATGCTAAAAGGGTAAAAAAATATACCTATAGTCAGTAGGAAGCATGGGCTGTGTGTGCTACCCGACATGGCCTTGCTAGAAAGCCAGTTTCAATAGTACACAACATGAGTTGGACATGCCCGAACCAATTTTACTATTTGATTCATAAATTGAGCTATGATTATCCAAATTTAACACAAGAGGAAGTGTTAGAAAGCTAGCAAATAAATATACAACTTTTATGAAGGAACTAGACCAAATATGAGCATCTTAGATGCCAAAATAAGCAATCAATCTGAATATATAAGTTTGACGCCATAACAAAACCTAGTTCTGGTATTTAGATCATAACTCGAGCTATAGGCATCCAAATTAGACACAAGAAGATGTTTTGAAAATCTAAGAAGCAGAGCTAAAACTTTTGTGAAGAGTTCAAATATAGATAAAAAACGTAAAGGGCCCAAAAATGAGTTATAAACCAAACCAATAACACACATAGCATCAAATTTTATCAATTCAAGCAACTTACACATAATTTTCAATTTCTACACTTAAAACATTAGTTCTCAAAATCAATAAATGGGAAAATAACCATGTTCATGATCAGCAACACCAATAATCAAGATCAAACTAAACATATAATTGCAGAGCACAAACATCACTTAAAGAAATCAAGGTAGACATATACTTGTAGAACACTAACCTCAAACCGCACAATAGTAAACCAAACTTCGCAATTATGCCTTCCCTTTACCCTCATCAACCTTATAAGGTTCACCCTTCTTTATGGGCATGAAAAATAAAAACAATATTGACTCAACCATTAGGGATTTGAAATCTCTTAACAATATTGACTCTAATAACACAATCAAATTAGAGAATAACATATGGATTGCAAAAAAGAAACTTAGCTTGATTACGGAATGCCTTCTGTGACCATAGCCTAATTGCACCTTAATCTTCTAACTTCAATCACTATCCTAATATTACTAACTCTCAATGTTCATATGATTGTAGATTCCAATGGTCAAAATCACAGGAATAGAAGAAGACCTGTCTTTCTCTTTTTTTCCTTTCCTTTCTTTCTCTCTTGTGCGTGTGTGAGTGAAGAGGACGACACTCTCTTTTCAAAAGAGGGTGTCGACCACTCTTTTAACTTTAGGTTAAAACATATATATATTTTTTTCTTTTTCTTTTCCTTTCTTTTTAAAAAACACAAAATGACCTATAATTAAATAAGCCCACTTATTTTAAAACCCATTTAATAAAGTACCCATAAATGAAATACCATTAATACAATTAAAACTATACTTTAACAAATAATTCCTTAAATAATAAATGAGTAACAATAATAATCAATAAATCTTATTTGCAAATCAAATCCCAATAATTGACAATAAATACCAAATTAATTATTTTATTGCCCAAATCAAATCAATTTGGGAAAAATATTTTAAAATCAATTTAACACCATTCTCTCTCCAAATTCCAAATATCTAGGTGCAACTAGAATCGTATCACATTAAATTCTATAACTAGGCTTCCCAAGGCACAACTTCCCAATTTGCAATCCAGACACCATTAAATGCACGAATAATCAAACAAATAACATGTAACGCATGAATTATAATCTAGACAAAATAATTATGAAAATAACTTATCTGAATTGAAATTCATACCAATACCCCAATTTGGTACCAATTAGCAATCTAGTAGTCATTATTCACAATCTAGTAGTCATTATTCACAATCTAGTAGTCATTATTCACAATCAAGGCGTTACAGATAATGCAGTGGTTACAATCAAAGGGGACTTAATTAGGAAATTAGGCATCCTTTCTCTAACCCTAGCTTTGCAAATTCAGCCTGAGCTTATTGTTTACCCCCCCTTTCTGCCTTCTCCTTTGACTCGGTTTAGTTCATTGAGGCAGAGCCTGATAAAGAGATCTTCTTTATTGATGTCGACCCACACAATAACCCCTAGTTGCTACTATGATGAGGGCTATATGTTACATTCTAGGTATGGGACTAGGTTGAGACCAGCAGGGTATGGCCACCTTCACTGAACATTTGATTATTGAGCCTCTATCTAGTCTTAGATTCAAATTGATAGGTCAAGATCAAAAGGAGCTAGAGGAAACCCAGTTGATGGCTAGGAAAAGAGGTGAACCAAGGGACATTCAAATGCCCCCAAATTTCAAAACCCTCAATGGTTACTTTATTAAAGAGGTGGAATCTAAACCCTATTACTTTGTTTAAGAACCTTGGTATTGTCCCCTGACTAAAAAGGTAGTCCCTAGTTTTGAAATCTTTTTTATGTTAGGCTCTTTATAGAAGACTGTGAGCCTCTTTTCTAGCTCCACATGGATTAGAAAGATAATATGGAAGCCTCCATTTTTTACCTATGCATGATAACTGATCAAGAGGAAGCAAACCACATAAGCCTTATTCACCCTATCCAAGCACCCCTCTAAAATTGGTACTTGGAAGAGAGAATAGAGCAATCACCCTTTGTGAACCTGAATGCGAGTCTGAGTCATAAACTGAAATTAATTCAGAGTAATTTAGAGTCTTCTGAATTTTTTGAGTCTTTCTTGTCTTCTCCTTCAGATCTAAGAGATCTTTTTGTTAAACTCAATGCAAAGGCCGATTATGGCACTTTTATTACTGAAAAATTTTTTAGTTTTCTTATTACCCTCTTTCTAACATGAATGAGATTTTGTTGGCAAAACAAAAAAAAAACAAAAATAATAAGAGAACAAATAGATGTTGGCATAGAAAATGAACCAAAGCATACATTTATTGTGCATGAATGTGATTATAAATAGGAGTTGTCAAAGCTCATCAAGCAATATTCAGATTACTTTACATGGACCTTCAGCGATATGACCGACATAGATCTTGACATTGCAGTTCATAAGATTCCTACCTATGATCACATAAAGCTAATGAAACCGAAGCTTCAAAGGCAAAAATTGGAGATTTCTCTCAAATTAAAGAAGAAACTGCCAAGTTATTAGAGAACAACTTCATTGAGGCTATTGACTACCCCAACTTGTTGGCTAACATAGTTTTGATTCCCAAGAAAGATGGCCAAATCAGAATTTGCATCAATTACCTGGATTTGAATAAGGCCTGTCTGAAGGATGATTTTCCATTACCTCACATTCACCTTCTTATTGATAAAATGGTAGGGTCTAGGGTTATCTCTATTACAGGCTTGTATGCAAGGCATAATCAAATACTAGTTAATTTTCTAGATAAGCCAAAGACCTCATTTATCACTGAATGGGGTACATTTTGTTATAGAATGATGTCATTCGGACTAAAGAATGTTGATGCCACCTACCAAAGGATAGCCATCACTATCCTTCATAACTCGATGCACAAGAATATAGAAGTATATGTCAATGATATGGATATCCATACTAGGGACAGGCCAAGTCACTTAATTGCCCTCAAATAGTTCTTTTCTAGACTCTTCCATTAGAACTTGAAGCTTAATCCAACCAAATGTCTTTTCAGAACATCGTCTAGGATCTTCCTAAGGTACATGGTCTCCAAGAGAGGGATTGAGATTGATCTAGCACAATCAAAAGCCATCTTAGATATGCAACCTTCTAAGACAGAAAAGGAGATCCATGGGTTCTTAGGTCATCTATGATACATCAGCTGATTTGTCTCTTAGTTAGCAGATACCTGTGGGCCAATCTCTAAAAAGCTAAAAAAGGATGCCCCTATGACTTGGGATGATGAATGCTAAAGCATACCCACCCAAACCTCTAGTTCTTCAGACTCCGAGGCTCGAAAAGCCACTTCTTCTATATCTCTCACTGATTGATGAAGCCATATGGGCGATGTTAGCACAAGAAGCACCAGACTCTCATAAAGAAATCGTTGTTTACTACCTAGGTAAGTGCATGTTAGCCACCGAACTAAAATATAATAAGATTGAACATCTATGCTTGGCCCTAGCATGGGTATGTACTAAGCACCAGCATTACCTTTGCTGTAACACCCACCACCCAATCCCGGAGGACCAGACGATGAATGTCACATTCGGTGCCGGAGCACCGTCTTATCTTACATACTAATCCAAATCATATATTAGAAGTGGCAAAGTTTCCATAAGGAGGCAAGTGAGAATTTTTTTTTTAAGTAAAAGTTTTAGGAAATTCTTACGAAAAATTTGCAAGAGTTTCCCCTAAAAATCAACTTGTCACACGAAGAAAACATATACACTTTCAATATTTATTCCTCCAAACCCCAAACTCCAAATCAATATTATAAGTCACGCAGCACTTCTAAATAATCACATCAACCAACATAGATTCTATCATAACATGACATCATCAATTCAAGAATTAATTGCTAACAATCATTCACTTAAAATGCACATGTAGATAGAACATTTTAATTAATTTCAAATCTCATTAATTTACAATTCAATATTTACAACCTCAATCTTTTTACAATATTTCTATACATGCCATAATTTACGTCTTAATACATGTCCTACCTAAAAAAAAAAATATAAAGCTTCTTCTTCGACGCTATGCCTCTGATCTTCAAATAGCACCAACCACTCTTACTTGTGCATGATAAAAATCAACGCGTTGAGTATATCACTCAGTGGTGCTAAAACGTTTAATAAAATAACAGAGGTTGCCTAAGCAACAAACCTTAAATGTAAATTTAGAAAAAACTTAAATCAAATATAAATAATATCAAAGTCGTACAAATCAAATTAAAATATTTCAAAGGTCATAAAGAAATTCATCCTTAAGGATAAATTCAAGATTTGATAAATGTAAGAAAAATTCCATAATTATGAATACATTTCCTTTTCTTTTATAATAGAACAGAACTATTCTTAGTTAAGGCTCATACGTATTCTGGAAGAAATATAACCAGATTCAGTTACATAAATATCTGAACAAAATATGGTCTGTGAAAGAACCACCAGAATGTGGCCTATAAAAGCACCACCAGAATGTGGCCTATAAAAGCACCACCAGAATGTGGCCTATGAAAGCGCCACCAGAATGTAAGCGCGTCCGCTTACTCAGAATGGTATCCAAAGCCTAGCATATGATCATAACTTATAACATAACAAAATGGCATTAAAGCCGAGCATGCTCAATAATCGGAATAAACTTCATCTATGTCATTTCAACCATACATACTTGAGCCAAAACAAATCATTTCCTTTACAAATAGTCTTATTTCTTATACAAAATTTATTAGCAAAATACCTCTTAACTTAGTACTTATTATTTCAAAATTTCCTTAACTTATAACTTGTGAAATTCAACAAAATCCACTCATGTTTCAAACAAAAACCTTGCTTTCATAATGCCTCCACATACATAGCTTAAAATACTTTAAGTTAACATTTAGAGAAAACAAACACATGCCTTACCACCTTAGGGTGGTTCGGCCCCTTTAGGTCAACAAAGAGGAAGAAGTTTTTCCCTTCCTCAAACCTCCACATTTCAAATCAAATTACTTAATTAAGACATTAAAACCTTTACTAACACACATTTAGCCTTACAAATTCATTTTTACTCATTTAAAGCCTTCTTTAAGTCTTGTAAAAATACTTAAAAATTAAAATACAAGAAAGAGGTTTTAACCATCACTAATTTACTTATTAACAAACTTATTTAAGTTGAAATCAAACATAGAAATAAAAAAGAACAAGGTGCCCTTCACCCACCATAGGTTCAGCCAACCTTGGAAAAGAAAGGAAAGATGTTTCCTTTTTAAAATAATCACACCTTTCCTTTTCAAAATAATCATACCCACTTAAAGGAATACCATTCAAAGAAACATTTACCATCAAAGGAATCAAAAGCAAACAACAAATCAAAAGGCCTTCCTCTTAAGGAGGTTCGACCAAGCATTTCATCAAGCTTAGAATACATGGAAAATAATGTAAAAATAACCAATTAAGCAATTCCCCAACAAAATTAATAAGAACTCAAAATTCATTCAAAACCTAAAAATTTGAAACTTAAAGGCAATGAAAGGGAAAGTGAGATATTATTGCACTAACCTTTAGAATAAGCTTTAAGAAGCTTGGAGAGCCTCAATCCTTGGATTTCTCCTTCCCTTTTGAAGAGGGTTCTCCAACTTCTTCAAAGTAGGAAAAATTAACATAAGAATAAAAAATTAACAAAAGAAATAGGTGGAGCATGGTTTAATGCATCAATTACATGTCCTAACCATGAATTCTACTTATTAATTCACAAAACTCAAAAATCTCAACTTAATTATATTTGATGGAAACTCCAATTTCCAAGCTTAAAGACTCCTAGAATTACTTCTCTTACTTAGTCCTTCAAGCTATGTCACCAAACTTTAGTCTAATTCCTCAAATTTAAGGTAGTTTAGAGGTAAGAAATTGAAAGAAATAGAGAAGAAGAAGAAGAAGAGATGGCGTGGAGATGGTGAAGAAGAAGATGAGTGAATAGTGTTGCTTTTAAGTAGAAAAGTCAAACTTGGCTTCTTAAGTTTGTGTCTAATGGATGGCTATGATCAAGTCAAGGTATTCTCATCCAATGGCTCTAAATATTCATCAAATAATTCTCTTGTAATTATTATTTAACTCCACCAATTATTTAAATTAATTCCACAAAAATAATTTCTCAATTATTCCTTAACATGCTACACTAGAAAACACCATTCATTAAATGCCTTAATTCTCCAAAAATATTCATGAAATATTTTCTACCCACCTAAATCATGCAAACATGCTCCAAAAATATTAAATAAAAACATTAGACATGCATAGTAATTTTTTTGGACTGAAATAATACCAAGTCCCAAACTGATGGTACTATTCACAGACCGATAAATCACTATTATCGACACTGAAAAATGGACTGTTACATTTGCTCCTATGCCACTCATGTCATAGTTGATCGAAGCCCCTTAAAATTCCTTAAGGAGAGGCCAATTCTAGATAGTAAGATGGTGAAGTGGGCCATTTTCTTCGCAACATTTGATTTGAAGTTTGTTGCGAATAAGGCAATTAAGGGCAGTGCGATAGCAAATCATCTAGCTACATCTTTTGGGAATGCTGAAGTAGCAGACATCAGATTTCCAAATGAAGATATCCTTTAGATCTAGTCAGATACATGGAAGATGTACTTTGACAGAGCCGCTAATTATTAAGGTCATGGTACCGAGTAATAATAGTGACTCTAGAGAAAGAATGTTTACCCTTCAGTATTAAGCTGACATTTCAAGTCACAAATAAAAAACCAGAGTATGAAGCTTTTATTGCCAAGTTAGAAGCATTATTAAGCCCTCAAATCAAGCACTTGATAGTGTATGGGAATTATATCTTGATAGTCACTTAAGCCTTAAAAAGTGAAAAATCAAAGAGCAATTGGTTCCTTACCTTTCGTGCCTCGATCAGTTGGCTCAGTAGTCTAAAGAATTATCCTTCCACTACTTACCTCGGGCTAAGAATTAGTTTGTTGATGCACTGGCTACTCTTGCCTCAATGGCTGTTGTTTGTCCACACATGGATGGAGAAGAAGGCTCCCACGTGAACAGAATGGCTCTAGCCCATAAGGTCATCAATTAGGATTACTATTGTCTTACCATGCGATCAAACTACACCAAGTTTGTCCAAAAATGTCATAATTGCTAGATTTATGCCAAGCTTCAAAAAATGCCCCCTATACACCTCACCCCATCTCTATACCATGGCCCTTCGCAACATGGGGAATTGATGTGATTGGCAGATCACCTTGAAGTCATCCAATAAGCATGAGTATATTTGGTATCCATTGACTACTTCACTAAGTGAGTAGAAGCTGCTTCCTATCATGTTTTGAACACGAGAACAATAGCTCAGTTCATCTAAACAAACATCATATGCAGATATGGGGTTCCTTTAAAGATCATATCAGATAAGGGGTCTCACTTTTAGTTGAGGTCTCCACACTAATGACTAATTAGAAGATTACAACACTAGTCTTCATCGTGTAGGCCCTAGAATAACTGAGCGATTGAAGCAGCAAACAAGTCCACGAAGAGCATTCTATAGAAAATGATTCATAATTATCGGAATTGGCAAGAGCATCTACCTTTTGCCTTGTGGGGATATAGAACCTTCATCAGAATGCCAACTAGGGCAACACGGTGAGCCCCCTCCCAAGCACCATAGGAAAGATCCAAAGGACAGACTTTGACTAGACGGGCCCACTAGTTGGTTCATCATAGAAAGAAATTGGGCGGAACCCCACTACGGTTCCTTTGTTCTATTAAGTGGTTTAAGTTGTTTGATTAATTGATTTGATTACCAATTTATCAATTTTAGGCTCTGTCTAGCGCTTAAGTGATGTCGGGTTAGCTCTTTGGAGCGCTTGACTATGTGTGGTGCGTTAGAGTCGCCATCTTAATTTATTTTCATTTTTGAGGAAAATATAAGGTAAAAAACATCATGATTGACTCCTTTAGTGTGCCATAATGGATAAAATGCACTAGTCTTGAATCATTAGGTTCAAGGACTAGATTTTTAGCTATATTGTGTATGGATCACGAGTTTTGGTCTTAATTGAAAGTCAAAAAATGTTGCTTTGCATGAATGTCAGTTTATCGATGCATGAACATACTAATAATGCATGGGAATATCTAGAATAAAGTGCATTAAAAGCATAAATAATTTGAAAGAGTGTGTAATTTGGAGGGGAAACTGACTCTAGGCTCGTTTATCGAGGATTCTAAGTCATGCGACACATTCCCCTAAGTCTCGACTAGTCAGTTCAGTCGAGGACTATAGACTCATGGCATTTGTTAAATTTAGAATAAAGAGAGCATTGGTTTGCTATGTGGGGCTTGGAACTTATTTATTTTAGTACATTTAATTTATTTCTTGAACTGTGTAAAGATTTTATTTTTTCCACACAGACTTGGACTCTCATTTTGGGATTGAACTTTTGACATTTTTTTTGGAATTATAAATGTTGGATTTGAGAATGGTTTCTTTTAAGAATTCATTTTTTTTGTAATGGAACATTAAATGTTATAAAGGATTTTGAGATTTTCGTTGTTACGTTGGAATATTTTATTAATACGTTTAATCGTTTCTTAAATTGTATTTTCAAAGGACATTCTTGTTGTTTTCTCTAGGAATTGCCTAAAATATTTTAGAACTGTTTGATGGGTTACCACTACTGCTTTGAAAGATTTAAAATTTTTTTTTCCAGACTTTTATAATTTAACTGTTTAAAATAAGTTATGGTTTACAAAACTTCGCTGCGTGTTTATTTATTTAAAATAATAAATTGTTTGGATTATTTTTCTTGTTACTTCATACTAGATCTGCACTAATAAGCAAGCTGATACGTGCCTTTGGCACAGAATGTGACACCTCTTGTCTGGCCTTGCAGGGTCGAAAAGGGGGCGTTACATTTAGTGGTATCAGAGCAGCTGGTTTAGTTGGTTCTGGTTTAATTTAATTGATTTGACTATTTTGTTTAACTTGTTTTATTTAACTCATTTTAGGGATTGGGTGTGAGATTTGAAAGTGAGCTTTATATAGCTATTAGCACATACCATTATTTCAGTCTAGAATGGAACCTTACTCTGATGCAGATATTGTGATTTGTAGGATTGATATGATGTCTTCAGCTTCTCAGCACGCTACGAATGAGGAGGTTAATAGTCATGTTCCTCCTAATGGTGCTGAGGTTGGGGATTCTGTAGGTGAGCATGCGTCAGCTGCAGGACCTGCTGCTAATGGTCTAGCGGCTCAGGGGCAAAAGGTGTTGGTACAACAGCTTGCAGATGTTCTTAAGCAGGTTGTAGGTCAAGCCCCAATAGTTCAAGCAACTGTTCCTCGACCCTTATCGATAAACTGCGTAACTATAGAGTAGATGATTTTAAGGGTATGAAGGAGGATGATGCTGGTGCTGCTGAGTTTTGGCTAGAAAACATTGAGAGAGTGTTAGAGCAATTGTAGTTTTCCCCTACTGATAGTTTGATCTGTGCTACTTCCCTACTGAAGGAGGCAGCTTACCACTAGTGGTCTACCACTTTGAAGACAGTCCAGGCTAAATAGAGAACTTGGAACTTCTTTTCGGCAGAGTTTAAGAAGAAGTATGTGGGTACACTATTTGCTTAACAGAGAAAGGCAGAGTTCCTAGAGCTGAAACAAGGAAGAATGACAGTCTCAGAGTATGAGAGAGCGTTCATAAGATTGAGCAAGTATGCTTATGAGCTCATACCTACTGAAGAGGACAGATGTAAATGGTTCAGGAAAGGACTTCACTATGAGTTGGAGTTTAGTCTGCTTCCCCATCATCACACTCAACTATCAGCATGGGTGCCAGGCTTTCCTAGCTTATGTGCTCAAACTTGAAAAGGAACCTTATAGTGTTCTAGATGTACCTACTGTTCGGGATTTTACTGATGTGTTTCCTGAGGATTTACCACGGCTAGCTCCAGATAGAGAAGTTGAATTCAATATCAAGGTGATTCCAGGTACTGCCCTGATATCTATTGCTCCCTATCATATGGCACCTACAGAATTGAAGGAGCTAAAAGTGCAGGTTCAGGAGTTGTTGGACAAAGGCTTTATCCAGCCTAGTGTCTCTCCATGGGGTGCCCCTGTATTATTTATTAAGAAGAAGGATGGAACTATGCGGCTTTGTATCGACTATAGACAGCTGAATAAGGTGACAATCAAGAATAAATATTAGTTGCCATAGATTGATGACTTGCTTGACCAGCTAAGAGGGGCTTGTGTCTTTTCAAAGATCCGCTTGAGATCTGGATATCATAAGTTGAGGGTTAAGGAGTCAGATGTGCCTAAAACTGCCTTTCGAACTCGGTATGGGCATTATGAATTTTTAGTGATGCCATTCGAGTTGACTAATGCCCCAACTGTATTCATGGATTTAATGAATAGGGTTTTTCACTCATATCTTGACCAGTTTGTGGTGGTGTTCATTGATGACATATTGGTGTATTCATGGACTGTAGCTGATCATGATGTTCATTTAAGGACAGTGCTGCAAACTCTAAGGGAAAAATAGCTATATGCTAAATTCAACAAATGTGAATTCTGGTTAACGAAGATAGCTTTTCTAGGGCATGTTATATCAGCTAGCAGTGTCAAGGTTGATCCTAAGAAGATTGAAGCAGTGGTTGATTAGCAGTCGCCTGGAAATGTTGTAGAAATTAGAAGCTTTTTAGGCTTAGTGGGATACTATAGGCGCTTCGTCAAGGGATTTTCACTGATTATTGCCCCTATAACAAGGTTACTTCATAAAGATGTCAATTTTGAATGGACAGAGAAATGTCACACTAGTTTCAACTAGTTAAAGAAGATGCTGACAGAAGCACTGATGTTAATTCAGCCTGAGCTAGGCAAGGTATATGATGTTTATAGTGTTGCTTCCCTTAATGAACTTGGCTGTGTACTCATATAGGAAGGACAGGTAGTTGCTTATGCATCAAGGCTGTTGAAGCCACATGAAAATAATTATCCTACTCATGACCTGGAGGTAGTAGCCATTATTTTTGCATTAAAAATCTAGAGGCATTATCTATATGGGGAGAAATGTAGACCCTTTACTGATCATAAGAGTCTTAAATATTTGCTCACTCAAAAGGAGCTTAATTTACGACAACGGAGATGGGTTGAGTTATTGAAGGACTATGATTTCACTATTGATTACCATCCTTGCAAGGCAAATGTAGTTGCAGATGCGCTTAGTAGGAAATCTTTGGTAGCTCTACAAGCAATGAATACACACTTGTCGATAACTAGTGATGGGGTTATTGAGGTCGAAATGAGAATCAGGCCTACCTTTATTCAATAGATTCAAGAAGTCCAATTGCTTGATGAGAAAATTTCCTTAAGAAAAGGTTTGATTCGAGAAGGCAGGAATAAAGGCTTTGTAATCAGAGAAGATGGTTGTCTATATTTCGGGGATCTAATTTGTGTACCAAAGATTTTAGAGTTGTGAAAGAACATCATGGAAGAAGCTCATAATAGTCCATATGCCATGCATCCTGGTAGTAATAAAATGTATCATGATCTGAAAATTCATTTTTGGTGGCCAGTGATGAAGAGAGAAATCACAAAGTTTATATCTAGATGCTTAACGTGTCAACAAGTTAAGGCAGAGCACTAAGTTCCATCTGGTTTGATGCATCCTATCTCTATACCTGAGTGGAAATGAGATAGAATAGTTATGGACTTCGTGATTGGATTACCGATGACTCCAAGGAAGAAAGATGGTATTTGGGTTGTAATTGACTGATTGACTAAATCAGCCCACTTCCTTCCTTTGAGGACTGATTTTACCTTGGAGCAGTATGCACAACTGGATCTTGATGAGATTGTGAGACTACATGGTGTGCCTTCATCTATCATCTCGGATAGGGATCCGAGGTTTAATTCCAGATTTTGGAAGAAGCTATAAGAGGATTTAGGAACTAAACTACATTTTAGTACAGCTTTTCAGCCCTAGACAGATGGTCAGTCAGAGAGGGTAATTCAGATTCTAGAGGATATCCTTAGAGCGTGTGTCATTAACTTTGAGGGTTGTCGGGAGAAATATATTAAACTGACTGAGTTTTCTTATAATAATAGCTATCAGTCCAATATTAAAATGGCACTATTTGAGGCTTTATACGGAAGAAGGTGCAAAACCCCCTTGTGTTGGTCTGAACTCAGTGAGGGTAAGATAGTGGGACCCGATTTGCTTAGAGAGGCAGAGGAGAAGGTAATGATTATTAGGAATAGATTAAAAGATGCATCTGACCGTAAAAAATCTTATACGAATTTGAGGAGGAAAGACATCGAGTATGCAGTTGGTGATAAAATATTCCTCAAAGTATCACCATGGAAGAAAGTTCTGAGGTTCGGAAGGAAAGGGAAGCTTGGTCCTAGATTCATTGGCCCATATGAGATCATAAAGTGTGTGGGTCCATTAGCATACTGACTGGCTTTACCTCCGAATTTGGACAAGATCCATAATGTCTTCCATGTGTCGATGTTGAGGAAATATAGGTCGGATCCTTCGCATGTGATAGCGATTGAATCAATTACCATTCAACCTGACTTGACTTATGAGGAAGAACCGGTAAGAATCTTGGCAAGGGAAGTCAAGGAGTTGAGAAGCAAGAAAGTTCCTCTTATTAAAGTCTTGTGGCGGAATCATAAAAAAGAAGAAGCTACCTGGGAGAGAAAAGAGATCATGCGAGCTCAGCATCCTCACCTATTTTACTCAGGTAAATTTCAAGGATGAAATTTCCTTAAGGGGGGAAGAGTTGTAACGCCCTGATTTCTGGAATTGTGAATAATGACTACTGGATTGCTAATTGGTACCAAATTGGGGTATTGGTATGAATTTCAATTCAAATAAGTTATTTTCATAATTATTTTGTCTAGATTGTAATTCATGCGTTACATGTTATTTGTTTGATTATTCATGCATTTAACGGTTTCTGGATTGCAAATTAGGAAGTTGTGCCTTAGGAAGCCTAATTATGGAATTTAATGTGATATAGTTCTAGTTGCACCTAGATATTTGGAATTGGAGAGAGAATGGTGTTAAATTGATTTTATAATATTTTTTCCTAAATTGATTTGATTTAGGATATTTTTTCCTAAATTGATTTGATTTAGGCATTAAAATAATTAATATGGTAGTTGTTATTTAAGGAACCTAGTTATGGGATTTGATTTGCAAATAAGATTTATTGATTATTATTTTTACTCATTTATTATTTAAGGAACTATTTATTAAAGTATAGTTTTAATTATATCCATGGTATTTCATTTATGGGTAATTTGTTAAATGGGTTTTAAAGTAAGTGGGCTTATTTAATTATAGGCCATTGTGTGTTTTTTTAAAAAGAAAGGAAAAAAGAAATATATATATATATATATATATATATATATATATATATATATATATATATATATATATATATATGTTTTAACCTAAAGTTAAAAGAGTGGTCAACACCCTCTTTTGAAAATAGAGTGCCACCCTCTTCACTCACACACGCACAAGTGAGAAAGAAAAGAAAAGAAAAAAGAGAAAGACAGGTCTTCTTCAATTCCTGTGATTTTGACCAGTGGAATCTACAATCATATGAAAATTGAGAGTTAGTAACATTAGGATAGTGATTGAAGTTAGAAGATTTAGGTTCCATTAGACTGTGATCACAGAAGGCATTCTGTAATCAAGGTAAGTTTCTATTTTGCAATCCGTGTGTTATTCTCTAATTTGATTGTGTTATTGGAGTCATTATTGTTAAGAGATTTCAAATCCCTAATGGTTGATGTCTATGTTTTTTTTTTGCTTTTCATGACCCTAGAGAAGGGTGAACCTTCTAAGGTTGATAAAGGCAAAGGGAAGGCATAATTGCAAAGTTTGGTTTGCTATTGTGTGATTTGAGGTTAGTGCTCTACAAGTATAAGTCTACCTTGATTTCTTAGAGTAATGTTTGTGCTCTACAATTAGATGTTTAGTTTGATTTTAATTATTGGTGTTACTGATCATTAACATTTTATTTTCCCATTTATTGATTTTGAGAACTGATATTTTTAAGTGTAGAAATTGAAAATTCTGTGTAAGTTGCTTGAATTGATAAACTTTGATGCTATGTGTGTTATTGGTTCGGTTTAGAACTCATTTTTGGACCCTTTACGTCCTCTATCTATATTTGAGCTCTTCACAAAAGTTTTAGTTCTACTTCTTAGCTTTCCAAACCATCTTCTTGTGTCTAATTTAGATGCTTGTAGCTCAAGCTATGATCTAAACACCAGAACTAGTTTTGTCATGGCGTCAAACCTATGTATTCATATTGATTACTTATTTTGGCATCTAGGATGCCTAGTTTTTGACTAGTGTCCTTCATAAAAGTTGTATATTTATTTGTTAGCTTTCTAAAACATCCTTTTATGTTGAATTTGGATATTCATATCTCAATTTATGAATCAAATAGTAAAACTGGTTCAGGCATGCCCAACTCATGCTGTATACTGCAGAAATTTGCTTTCTAGCATGGCCATGCCATGTAGTACGCCCAGCCTATGCTTTCTACTGATTATAGGTATATTTTGTGACCCTTTTAGCATGGCCATGCCATCTAGCATGCCCAGCCCGTGCTCTCCACTGTCCCTTTCAATGCTATGTTGTATTTTTTACCTTCTAATGTTTCTTGAACCCTCTAAATGCATACCTAATGTATCTTTGATGTGGTCTTCCTTAGAATCCTCTTTAAATAAGACTAAAGTATCATATCAACATCAACGGAGAATACACAAGATATGAACTATGTTTAGTTGATCTTAATTGAGAACTGTCACTTAATTATACTTGTTGTTATAATCTAAGAATTTAATATAAGTTTGAATGTGGGAATTGAGTTAGCTTTTGTTTAGTATTAGACCAGCAAAACAAATAGGGGATACTGGTTAGTTGGTTATGATTTGATGAGTTATTTATCCTAATAATCTATTGAAGTTCAATGCTATGCGTTGTGTGATTAATAGGTTTAATCGTTTAATAGGATTTTGATTTGTTCCACATAGACTTGGACTCTCATTTTGAGACTGAACTTTTGACATTTTTGGATTTATAACTGTTGGATTTGAGAATGGTTTCTTTTAAGAATTCATTTTATCATAATGGAACATTAAATGTTATAAAGGATTTCGAGATTTTCATTGTTACGTTGGAATATTTTATTAATAGGTTTAATCGTTTCTTAAATGGTATTTTCAAAAGACATTCTTATTGTTTTCTCTAGGAATTGCCTAAAATATTTTAGAACTATTTTATGGGTTACCACTACTACTTTGAAAGATTTAAAATTTTTTTTTTCCAGGCTTTTATAATTTAACTATTTAAAATAAGTTATGGTTTACAAAACTTCGCTGCGTGTTTATTTATTTAAAATAATAAATTGTTTGGATTATTTTTCTTGTTACTTCATACTAGATCTGCATTAATAAGCAAGCTGGTATGTGCCCCTGGCATAGAATGTGACACCTCTTGTCTGGCCTTGCGGGGTCGGAAAGGGGGGTTATAGCGAGGACCTATATTATACTCTTATATAATATTGTTAAGTAACGAATTATTAATTAACCATTAGATTAATTAATAATGAATTAAGTAACTAATAACTTTGGTCTAAAGAAGGTCAAAGTGTGATTTGAAGTCGAACGGATCGAATTTTAAGAGCCAAGTCAGCTTTAAACTCAACTAAGGAATAAGAGCAAAGTGTTTGACAATCTTGGCACTGGTTGCCCTATTTTGCTGAATTGACGCTGGTTGCTCTGTCATTATCTAGTTTCGATGCTGATCGCGCTGTTTACTAGATTGATCTAAAAGTCATGGTTAGCTAAGTAGAATAATTATGCATGATGCATGGCATGTAATTACTGATGGTTTGGCTCAATTTTTGAGAGAGTTTCTATGGGAAATTCAGGCTCGATATGTTGATATTCACTCTGGAAAAATAATTTTTGATTTATTTTCCTCTCTCTCTTTTTCTTTTTGTCCCCTCCTTTTTTTTAGTGGACAAATCGATGCCATGATACCCGAAATTGGTGCTAATGACCTCCAAAATGATGTCATTTTAGCATTTCAAGCAGGCCAATTCAGTACCATTTTAGGGCCAATCTGCACCGATTTAGGCCTAATTGGCACCAGCACGTCCTGCGGGTGGAGGTTGAGAGCCCATAAGTACCTCATTTATGACTTCAAAACGTTGTTGTTTTGCACCCTGGGGCCCAATTTCCTAATTTTGCACACTCTCTGCCCAAAAATAAAGCCATTCATCAATTATGGCATGCAAAGGTGGACTAAGAGGTCGAGAAAGGTCAAAAAGATTAATTTAAGACGGTATAGTATGGCTTTTCCGTTGACGCTAAAAGGCTTACTAGTGGATTGGGCTTTTTTGGATGCATGTCTGCACCTATAGGATCCACAAGCTCATGTTTGTCAATTTGGTACACATTTCAAGGAGATGTTTTCGACATATGAGGAGTTTGTTACTTTATTAGGTAGTAGTTCTGAGAGGGCTCTGGTGGCTACACTGATCGGGATTGGATTTTTCAAGAGCATCAAGAGAATATTGGGTCTCTCTGTGGTAGAGGCTAGGTAGATGATAGTGGAGGATCGGCTAGATTTATCTGGGCTGGTAAAGAGGTATTTGGATCCACTCGAGCTTGTTGAGCTAAAGCACCAAAGGTTTAGGACTTGGGCTTTACTTTTCTACTTAGCGAGCACTGGCATACTGATTCGTTCAGTAGGCTGGAAGGATTTGAGGGTGGAAAACCTAGTCCTTCAAATAGAGCAAGGTGCCGGGATTGCCAGCATCCCTCTGACGGAGACTATTTTCATCCTTGACCAAGCTTATAGAGTAAAGGGGATCTGGTCAGCTAGTACGATCCTACTTCAAGTAAGCATTCTCCAACTAACTTATATTATGCTTAAATAGGGTGTTTTTTGAGAAAAGGCCTATGTTTAGTTAGCATATGAATGCCTATCTTAGGATTTGAATAGCAGGGGCAAGGTCAGGTCTTGCATGCGCTAGGAAAAGATTTAAACTATTTCTTTTCTGTGTTATAGTGCAATATCTGACTTTATAGGTCTTGTTAAGGGATCATCTAAGGGTGATGGAGCCACCACGATGTCGTCCATATGAGCCATCACATTACTAATCTAGATGAGTTGTGGTGAGACTCGGGTCAGAGGATGAGTGGCTGCAATGGTTCTTGGTGCTGAGGCTGGATAAGATTTTGTGGAGTGTGACTAGTATGAGATTAGCCGATTTCTAGTTCGGTAAGCTCAATACTAGATGGCTTATCTACTCAGCATGGATAACATCACATTTTATCCTAGTTCCACACTGATGAGACAGATGGGGCATGTTCAGGGGTTGCCACCAACTGAAGCTCTTTTCCGGGATATACTGATTTCTCCTTGTATTATTGTGGCTATATTGGGTAGCTGGTGGAGAGGAGCTGATGTGGTTGAGGCTCGAGTTTCTAGGGGCAGGATTGCCGCTTATGAGGCTCGGTTGATAGGGTAGGATTTCTTTTTTATCTTTTGACTCAGATCGTATTGTTTTGTGACGGCTTGGAGATAGGATGCTGACCTATGATGTATAGAGGGTTTAGTTGACACACTTTTTGTTTTTTGACACTCTAGATAGTGGATACATAGACGGCTGACATAGACAGATAGGTGATAGAGATCAATGCCTGAGTGATGGGGCTTGAGTGATCTTCATTTTACATAACTTGTACTGATTTGAGATGTGCAAAAGGGAATCATTTTGACACTTTTGAAAAGGAAATTTAGTTTTATCCTTTATGAGATCACTGTATTTAAGCCTTAATTGCCTAATTCACCCTTTCAGGTTTTTGACCTTGCAAGCTGCCCTAAGTTTTGCCTAACTCGCCTTTTTGGGTTTTCAACTTAGCAGCTTTTGATTTTTCTTAAGTCGCCTACCCCTGTAGGTTTTCAACTTCACTTATTTTCTTTTGATTTTTGCTTTTCTCTTTAATTGGCACTGAAAATCTAGAATTTTCATGAAGAAAAGCAAAATGTATTTTTTATTATTATTGTGACCGCACCCATAGATTGGTCTACCTACATATCCCATACTTTAGGAACATATTTTCGAGAGTCAGGTCACCGTTGTTTGGCTTAATGGTGACATATGGAAGTTATACTTCTGGTGCTAATGCCTGAATGCATTCACACAATGTATCTTTTAAGCTGATCCAAGTTGCATGGATTGGTGAACTCGTTGCCATCTATGTCGGACAAGATGACACTACCTCCGGAGAGAATTTTTTTCAATATGTAGGGGCCCGCCCAGTTTGGCCTGAATTTACCGAAGATCTCTCACAGAAGCTCTGATTTCCTTGAGTATAAGACAATCTTCTTCTAGTTTTCGATTTTGAATTCTCTTATTGAAGTGTCTGGCTATTCTCTATTGGTAGCTCTGAATCTATTTAAGAGCTTCTAGCCTTTTTTCTTCAATAGCATTCAACTGGTTGAGATAGTTATGTACTCATTTTGTTTCGGGCAACTGAATTTCTCTCATGACCTTAGTTGATCTAATTCGTACTTCAATGGGAAGGACTACTTCCATCCCGTACATAAGTGAGTAGGGAGTTGCCCTAGTTAGGGTTCTGATGAAGGTAATGTATTCCCATAAAGCACAAGGCAGATGTTCATGCCAATTTCTATGATTGCAACTAATCTTCTAAAGGATATTCTTGATGGGCTTGTTTGCTGCTTCAACCGCTCCATTGGTCTGGGGCCTATATGGTGAAAAGTGATGGTGTCGAATTTTGTACTTAGTCATTAAGATGGAGAATTCTTTCTGAAAGTGAGACCCATTGTCTGATATGATCACAAATGGGACTCTGTGTCTATATATAATGTTTGTCTAGATGAATTGAGCCACTTTCTTAGAGTTTAAAACATGATAGGAGGCAGCTTCTACCCACTTAGTGAAATAGTCGATGGCTACCAAGATGTACTCATGCTGATTGGAAGACTTGGGAGTGATCATGCTAATCACGTCAATTCTCCAAGTCGCAAAGGGCCACAGTATGGTGATCAGGTGAAGGGCTATTGGGGGCAATTTCTTGAATCTTAGCATAAATTTGACATTTATGGCACTTCTAAACAAACTTGACGCAGTTTGATCGCATGGTAAGCCAATAATATCCCTGATTGGTGATCTTATAGGCTAGAACCATTTTATTCATATGGGGACCTTCTTCTCTGTCACATACCCACTCCATTATCTATTGAGCTTCTTCTTCAGTTATGCACCTGAGATGTGCCTGATTCCATGTCCATTTGTACAAAATACCACCTTGCAGAGGTAACTTTTTGACAGTTCTCGGAGGATCCTCTTGTTAGACTTAGAGGCACCATTAGGGTACTCTTTCTTTTCCAATAAGGTCTTAATATCCCGATACCAAGGCTTAACATCGATGAGTTGGAGATTACAGCAACAAGGTATTTAGGGCATGATTACCATGTTCGGGCTAGCATTAACCATGGAAGCAAGAGTAGCTAACATAGCCCCTGTGGCTCCATCTGTTACTGATAAATAGAGGAGGAGTGGTTTCCTAGGTCTAGGAGGCTGGAGAATTAGAGGATTAAGTAGATATGCTTTGATATGCTCAAAGGCTTTCTAGCATTGAACATCCTAAGTTTTCAAGTTATCCTTTCTTAGTTTCTTGAACCAACAGGTGTTTGCTAATTATGAGACAAATCGACTGATGCATTAAAGGCGACCTAAGAACCCCCTAATCTCCTTTTTTATATTAGGAGGCTGTGTCTCAATGATGGCTTTAGATTTTGACAAGTCGATCTAAATCCTTCTTTTAGAGACCATGTAGCCCAGGAAGATGCTAGAAGGAGCTCTGAAGAGGCACTTGATGGGATTAAGCTTCAGATTGTATTGGCAGAGTCTAGAAAAGAACTAGTCAAGGGCAATTAGGTGGCTTGGTCCATCCGTGGTGTGGACAATTATGTCATCAACATACACTTCTATGTTCTTGTGCATCAAGTTGTTGAAGATCGTGGTGGCCATCCTCTGTTAGGTGGCACCAACATTTTTTAGACCAAATGACATCATCTTATAACAAAAGGTACCCCATTTTGTGATGAACAAAGTCTTTAGTTTATTCGATTGATTTATTAGTATCTGGTTATACCCTGCATATAGATCTGTGATTGAAATCAGACTAGACCCTGCCATTTTGTCAACAAGCAAGTCGATATGTAGTAGAGGGAAGTCATCTTTGGGATAGTCTTTGTTCAGATCCCGGTAGTCGATGCAAATTCTGATCTTGCCATCTTTTTTGGGAAATGACACTATGTTGGCTAAACATGTCAGAAAGTCAATGGCTTCGATAAAATTGTTTTTCATTTTCAATAGCTTAGTTGTTTCTTCCTTGATTCTGAGAGAGATTTTTGATCTCTGTCTTTGGAGTTTTTGTTTTACTGGCTTGATATGATCATATGTAGGAATCTTATTAGTAGTAATGTCTGCATCTATACTATTCATGTCACTAACTATTCATGTGAAACAATCTAAATATTTCTTGATGAGGTCTGTCAACTCCCGGGCGCTATGGAAAAGACCCGAAGGATAGAGTCTGACTAGATGGTCCCATTGGTTGGTTCATCATGGGAAAACTGGGTGGAACCCCACTACGATTCCTCCCTTGTTTGTGTTATTAGTCCTATTGTGAATAGTTTGTTTGATTAATTGATCTGATCAACAATTCATCCTCTCTCAGAGATCAAAGCTGATCAAGCCCCGATCTGTTGGACCTCAATTTCAACACTTTTAAAAGTGAATTTGGTATGAAAACCATACCTGAAGGTCTATGGTGACATTTGGAACATCCTACGTGAATTTTACCTGATTCTTAGAAAATTTTTCTAGAGCCGATCCGGTCTGCCTGATTTCTCGAGGCTTTTCTATAATTTTCTGTCAAATCAGAATGTACGGTTGAATCTGAAATTTTGTTACAGACGTCTTGACTATAACCTTTTATTGATCGGAGTTTGGATGAGCCTTGAAAAGTCTATTTTTCAGGATAGGGGCAGACTCGTCCTCTCTATTTCCTGTAAATAGGGGAGGGGTTTATCTCAATTGTTACACCTCCTCATTTGCTCTCCTTCTCCCTTTACTAGAAGTCTCTGAAGTTCTCTTTTAAAAGACATGGCTCAACAACCAAGGCATGCTGCTTCGATAACTTCAGACAGTGCTGATTTCATCCTAAAGGATCGAGAATCTCACCTTTTGATCGTTGGGCAAAGCACGATAATTTCTCTTATTAGTCCTTGTACTCTTATTTTATTGCACTTTACCTTGAAATCCTTTTTGCTTAGATTTTAGGTCTGATTCTTTCTCTGATTGAAGATGTAGCCTCCTTAGACCCTGTGAGTAATCTCGGTATGAGTCCGATTATATTTCACCATGTGATCCCTGATTATTAAAAAAATTACCATTTTGCCCTTGCGACCTGTTTTGGCTCGAATCCAGCCTTCGACCTCCTGTGACCCTGTGATCGGTCTTGAGAGGAGTCTAATGGGTATGAATACCCTAATGTGAGTCTAAAAACTTTGTAGTTGGTTTGAAAACTCTATTGTGAGCCAAAAAACTCTATAGTTGGTTTGAAAACCTCGTAGTGAGCTTGAAAACCCTAGTAGTTGGTCTGAAAACCCTATTGTGAGCGTGAAAACTTTGTAGCTGGTCCGAAAAACCCTAATAGTTGGTATAAAAACCCTATTGTGAGCCTAAAAGCTCTGTAGTTGGTTTGAAAACCTTATTGTGAGACTGAAAACTCTATAGTTGGTCTGACAACCTTACTATGAGCCTAAAAACTTTATAGTTGGTCTAAAAACCCTATTGTTTATCTGATAGGTGAGAGCACATTTCAAAGGAGGATGAGGGGACCTTAGTGTAGTAACAGGGGTTACGCAGAGGTACCCTACTATCACTGAGATTATAGCTCCTACTGGTTTGCACTATCTAGTGACGATGGAGAGCATCCATGCCTGCTTCTCCTTATGGAGGGCATTGATAGAGGGATTGTGGAAAACCACTTATACCTTCCATATAGTTATTGGAGAGTGGACCCTTACACCTTTTGAATTCGCTGTTTTGATAGGGATCCATTTTGGCCCTCACCCACTGGACGTATATTCCTCCATGCTGTCACCTAAACATTTTACAGATATGTTGGGTTTTGATCCAATGTTTAGTGCTAGTTGGTCATACTGTCATAGTACTTTATGTGACCAGCTAAGAGAGCTGAGCCGAAAAGGCGAGGAAAGGGCCACTATTGATCGACTGACTTGCACTTCCCTTCTTCTAATCTTAGAATGTACTATTGTGCATGATTGAGTAGATCACATAGATCTTTCCTTTGTGGCATCCCGACTAGACTTGAGGCTACTTAGAGAGTACAATTGGGGTGGTGCCTTCATGGTGACGATGTATAATGACATGAGCAGGTATAGTCACTATGGCCGAACTGGGTTGGGGGGCACTGCGCATATCTAGGAGTTATGTTTTTTGAATCACTTTTTGCTTTTGCATTTTCTGAAATTGACTGTTTGTATGTTGAAACCCCTAACTCTTACTTTGCAAGCCTAGGCTTTCTTCCTTTTTCCTTTCATCGCTCCTGTGCTGACTCAAGATATGCCTTTGGAGATTCCAGCGATACACCGCTTTAGGCCAACTTTGATAGGGTAGCATACTAGAGAGGAACATTTGGCTCTAAGGAAGAGATTTAACGAGTTATATATAGCTCAGGTATGTACTAAATGGCTCATGCATCCTATCTTTGAACTCATGCTTGACCTTTGACACCTGGGGGTGTCCTCTCTTCCTAGGTGAGGATTTACATATTTCAGTGTGTCCAGGACACTCCTTGAGAGGAACTTACAGTGGGCTTGGACTATGATGCACAGCCGAGTCCTTTTGAGGTGTGGGTCGATCAAGCGGTACTACCTAAGTGAGTGGGTCCACCATAAGATTATGGGTCTATTTTGGATCCCGACCAACCCCCTGTGAACATGTTGGATGGCATTAGCATAAAGAATAAAAAAGAGAAGGCATTGGGAGAGTCGATCGAGTCTTTCTTGCTTGCCACGGACACCCATATTAATTCAGTTGCGGCCACATTGGCTCCTTGGGTTGAGTCTCCTCTAGATCAATCTTTGGACATGGGGACTAAATCATCCTCTCAGAGACAAGGTGGCGGTGCAGCACCCATAGAAGATTTTGACTTTGAAATAGACCCGAAAGTTGTCTTTAACATGGCAGAGGGTATGGGAGTTGGATCCAACTCGACTTGTCACCCTTTGGCTTCCACTAGCACCTTCGTGGGTGGAGGATTGTCCTCAACTTGTCATGACCCTGCATCTGAGGGTTCTCGATTTAGCAACATCCTTTATTTAAGACCATAATCGCAGGAGAGGGTCCCCTATTTTGAATTAGGGAAGACACTTATTACACAGTGCCAGAGGGGGTGCCTGATGGTTGGCTAACGTATCCTGCTAACATACCGGTGAATTCCCTTTCTCTCTCTACATTTATTTTTCAAGCTGGATCTTGATATTATTATTGACCCTTTTCCATTTTCACTTATAGCCAAGCATTGAGTGGGCGTAGGAGATTTCAGTGGCTATGGGGTGTCTTCGAGCAGCACTCTTTAATTTCCATACCGTGAGAGGATAGCGAACCCGAGGCTGATTGGGAGAGAGGAACGGATAAGGAAGCATAGGCAGTAGGACTTTCTTGATCCTGATGTATTTTTGTTGGCACTGGTGACCATGTTGGTGCATTTTGGGCTAGTGCGCATTGATTTGGGCACCGAATTTTATAGGATCTACTTTCCATTTTTACGGAATCCTTTATTTTATGCATGTCTATTACATTCGCATGTCATAAGAAATCACATAATTACATAAATATATATATAAAAGTGACTTGTATTTCAAGCAATTATGTAATTACAATATAGGAAATTTTCACCCAACAACTCATGTAATTACTAAAAATAGAGTAACTCATATCACAAGTATTACTTAATAGTGTTACTATAACTGACTTCCACATCATTTCCACACTCAACAACTAAATAATTCGTTTATTCTCAGTTCATGCATGGCCTTAGTAGTAACTTAGAAGGATAATAGTCATAAATAACAAAGTATTAGCAAAAACAGTTAGGCATAAATGCCAAATTATAGATTAGGCAAAGCCTACAGACAATGGTGCGCGTCCGCAACCTCAGAGGGACATCCTATATCCAGCGTACGATCATAGCTCAAACCCAAAGTCTGGTAGCATGCTTATTGTAACCAAATCTAGAACAACTCAGTTTTAACATAACTTATTCAACCAAGTTCCTATAAAGGCCCACATAATTGTACATAATATTCACTTATAATTCCAAATATCAATTTAGACACACCAGTACACATTTCAGTTAAACATTATATTTAATACCAAGCGAACCTGATTGTGTCTTCAACCTGATCATTCATTTAGAGACACACAGGCCTCTATATGACTCAATGATTGTGGCGTAATATTAAAATATGACTACTCATATAGACAATTAGAAGTTCACGCATTCAACTCACTACACATAGAACTCAATTCCACTCTAACTCATATAAAAGTTATGCATATAGCCATAAATAATAGATCAATTAGATTATATTAACCTAGATCAATTATGCTTTACATTTAATGTATGAAATCTAATTTCATTTTAATTTATACTTATGTGACTCGGCCAGTTTTAGTTAATTATGACCCATATATGTAACACCCACTGCCGAATCCTGGAGGACTTGGAGACAAGCGCCACATTCGGTGTCGGAGCACCGTCTTATCTTACCTAATAATTTTAAATTATGTATTATAAGTGGCTAAGTTTTCATAAAGTGGCAAGTAATATTTTTTAAAATAAAATCTTAAAGAAATTCCTACAAAAAAATCCGCAAGAGTTTCCCCTAAAAATCAACTTGCTACGCAAACAAAACAGAAATACTTCCAATATTTATTCCTCCAAACCCCAAAAATCCAAATCAACATAATAAGTTATGCAACACTTCTAAATATTCATATCAATCAACTTAGGTTCTATCATAACATGATATCATCCATTCCAAGATTTAATTGCTAACGATCATTCACTTTAAAATTCATAATGAGATAAAACTTCTTAATTAACCACAAATCTCATTAATTTACAAACTCAATATTTACAATTCAATCTCTTACAATATTTTTAATACATCCCATAATATATCCTATACATATCCTACCCAAAATAAATTTTCCTTCTTTGATGCTAAGCCTCCGGTCCTCGGGAGCACCCATTGTCCCTAACCTACACGTGATAAATATCGACGCGCTGAGTATATCACTCAGTGATGTAAGATAAAATACTTAAACATATTTCATATAAAATGCTTAGAAATAAATCATAAAATTCCAATTATATTAAAAATTCATAAGTCATATGAAAACTTAACCGTAAGTTAACAAAATTATAAATATATAGAATGTTCATTTAAAATACATTTCCATACTTTCAATTAAAACATAGCAATATTAATTTTTTTTAGCATCTCAAACATATGTTTCATTACTTTCATTACATCTTTGGGGCTCAAATATACCAGGAGAAACAATAGTAGATTTGATTCTGTATCATAACATATTTGGCCTTATGTCGCTAACCATAACATAAAGGCATTAAAGACTACTTATACATAATAAGTGCGTCCGCTTAAACATAAGGGCTGATAACCCTAGCATATGATCATAGCTCATATCATATCATAATGGCATTAAAGCCGAGCATGCTCATCTTACATAAATGACTCATGTCATACCACATTTCAACCAAAGTACATAAGAGCCCAAATCATATTATTTCTTCATAAATCATCGTATTTCTTATAACTCATTTCTTAACGAGACTTTCATAACTTAATTGTTTATACGTCAAATTTTCTTAACTTGCAACTTGTAAAATTCCATCAAAACCCTCCTATATTCCAAACAAAAATCATACTTTCGTAAGACATATGTATATAGCTTAAAATACTTAAAAACCATCATTTGGCAAAACATTTCAAAGCCTAAACAGTTTTACTTCAAAATAACTTAACTTACAACTTCAAAATATTATTTATTTCCATACTTATACTTATCAAAACTTATACTTACAAAATATATATACTTAACATAACTTAAGAGGCTTAAAAACCAAGTAAAAGAAATGAAAACAAGCTTTACCACCCTAGAGTGGTTTGGCCTCCATATATTCACAAAGGGAGGATGTATTTCTCCTTCAATTATTCTTAGTCTCAAAACCAAGAACACTCATAAGTCATTAAAACTTTTACTTATACTTATTTGATCATAAAACCCAATTTACACAATTTAATAGTTATTATTATAAAATTTCTTAACTTATAACTTCATTAAAAATTTCTTACGGCCCGTACCTAAACATTTCAAAGCTTAACCCCTTTTATTTCAAAATTCACCAACTTTTAACTTGCAAAAATTCTCACCTTTTATACCAAAGCATTTAAGCTTCCATTTCTGAAATTATACTTAGTTTCAAACTAAATTTTCTTACTTCCTTAAATCTTACAACTCATAAAAGTTTTACCAACCTTCACACTTATGAAAATAAAGCTTCATATTCAAATGTACTTAAAATACAAATCAAATTCACTTATTAATACCCCTTTAAATGCTTACTAGTATATATATAAACATAAAACACTTCTCATTCATTTTTAAGGCTTCTTTTTAGTTCTCCAAAATCATAGTACTTAAGATTCAAAATGGAGATTTAAAACACCAATTAAGTACTTATCAAATAACATTTAATAAAGTCATAAAAACATTTCTTAAAAATATTTAATCTTAAAACTCAACTTTTACACATTCAAACTTTCTTTAAGTCTTGGAAAAATACTTAAACATTAAAATACCAAGTAGTGGTTTAAAGCATCATTAAATTACTTAAAAATAAACTCATTAACATTAAAAGAACACAAAAGCATGAAGAAAAAAATCATGCCCTTCCTCCTAAGGAGGTTCGGCCAAGTGTAGGGGAAGGAGAAGGGGATGTCTCTCTTCCCATTCAAGCATTTCATCATGCTTAGAAAACCTGGAAAATCATATCAAAGCAACTACTTAAACAATTCCCCAACAAAATCATAAAATCTTCAAAATTTACTTAAAACCTAAAAATTGGTAACTTAAAGAAAATGAAAGGGAAAGAGAAATATTATTGCACTAACCTTTAAAACAAGCTTAAAGAAGCTTGAAAAGCCTCAATCCTTGGCTTTCTCCTTCCCTTTGGAGGATGGTTCTCCAACCTCTTCAAAGTAGGAAAAATTAACATTAAAATCAAGAAATGACACAAGGAGAAGATGGAGCATGGTTTAAAGCATCAACTACAAGTCTAAGCTATGAATTTCACTTATTACTTCACAAAATCCAAAATCACAACTTACTTGTTAGTATCTTTTCTCCAAATTTTCTTGATTAAAGTCACAAAGTACCTCTTCTTTAGCTTAGTTCTTAAGATTTAGTTACTAATCTATGGATTAATTAGGTGATTTGGTGTAGTTTTGTAAGTAGAAGTTGAGAGAAAATGGAGGAGAAGAAGAAGAGAAGTGGCGTTGGAAATGGGAGAAGAAGAAGAAGACGATGGAATTGGATAAACTTTGTTGACCAAGTCAACAAAACTAATGTTGCTAATTCACCACCCTTTGACTAGTGTAAGGCTTGGATCAAGTCAAGGCATTCTAATTCAAGGACTCTAAATATTCATCAAATAATTCTCCTTTAATTATTATCTAACTCCACCAATTAATTAACTTAACTCTATAAAAATAATTTCTCAATTTTTCTTAATACACTACACTAGAAAACACTATACATTAAATACTTAAATTCTCTAAAAATATTCATGAAATATTTTTCACCCACTTAAATCATATAAACATACATACTCCAAAAATATTAAATAAAATATTAAGCATCAATAGTAATTTTTCCGGACTAAAATAATACAAAGTTCTAGACTGGTGGTATTATTCACAGACCGGTAAACTACTTTTCACCAATGATTTATTACTTTGTCATGAAAAATTTATACCTTAACTTTAATTAATTAAGACCAATCACATAAAATCTAATTAACTCCACAAATATTAATTATGTTCAATATCATTATCGAGTTCAAATAAAATATTATTTATCTCTCGGGTGATATCATTTTTTATCCGAACCAAATAATACCATTTTAAGATTCTAAATTTTCGGGGCATTACAATATATTTTTATATTATATTTTTAAATCTATCACATAACTATGGGTGCGTCTAATTTCATAAATATACAATCAATTAATACCACTAGGCCTAATTTTCCTCGTTCAACGCCTTGATTTTAACTCTTCCAAATTAAAATCTCTTATATTTAATTAATAAAACACCATTTAAATTTATTAAGTGCTTAAAATAAATTAAACATACCCATGCCAACACCAACTAAATGAAATATATTTTCCAATTATTTGATTAAAATCATCTAGGTGTTATTATTATATATTTTTTTTTATCAAACGAAAAAAATCCACCCTTATTAATATATCTATTTTTAATCAAATCTTAATTTAATTATTTCCAATTATTTGGATCCCGCTATCGTGCCTAATCTATTACTTATGTTAATCTAATTTGTCATACCAGTTTGAACTTCTACAAATTCAGCCCATATTCACCAAAGGAATCCCTGGTTTAGTTTGCAAACAAGCACTTATCTACTACTGTAACACCACATTACCTAACATGCATTTAATACAAGGTAGGCCTCATTCCGCATTGAACAAACACACCCAGTAACATCACACAGTCCCACATCATACAACATAAAACCATCACGTCAACATCCTTTAAACTAACATAAAATAATAATAATAATAATAATAATAATAATAATAATAACAACAACACATTCAGGCATCTCACCTCCTGAATGTGTGCCACATACCTACAGAGGGTTCGACACCCTCATAATTATTTATCTTTTTTTTTACAAACATTTAATTACCACACTTAGGCATATTGATTGAGTGTTTACGATAAGAGAAAGATAAGAAAAAAAAAAAAAGAAAACAAAAATCAAAAGGGAAAGAAGGTAACTGTGGCAGCTTGCTTGCTTTTGTTTTTTATCCAAATGTATTAGGAGGCTCGGCCTCCTCTATTTAGCCATAGGTTTTCTTTTTTTTTTTTTTACTAGTGATTAGAGTTGGCGCATAGGCCCATTCCAGAAAAATAAGTTTTATTACATATTATATTTCTATATATAATCAAAATAAGGAAAAATAATTAGGCTAGGTTAAAATCAAATTAATTAGCCTAAACAAATCATATTAGCACTATAATTTAAAAATTAACTCAATTCCTTTTAGAATGAAATAAATTAAACTTATCTTTATAACTATAATAGTCAAAATTAATCAAATTAAATTAAATCCTATAATCCACTTAAAATTAATTTTGGTCAAAATCAATTCAATTCCTTCCCCAATTAGATTGAAATTAGTGTTAGTTCCCAATCGACGCTTCCAATCAATCTATCATGAAATTTTCTATGGTTTCAAAAATCAGGGTGTTACACGACATAGGGCCAAACTTCCTCAGAATGTTTTAGGATATAATGGTAAGCTTTTTGCCTCCAATCTTTATACAACCATTGGTAGTCACCTTTTCCTAATGGATGACCAAATTCTCTAAAAATAGCAAAAGAACTTATATTCTCATTGTACATCATCATTTCTTGAAGACTGATTGAATTTAGTGTCAATACCCTCAAGGTATCTAAAACAAAATGTTAAGCACTCATTAGCAATATATGCTTCAGCTATAAAGCCCTCTGGTTTTGCTTTATTTTGGATCGATGATTTGAAAATCTTCAAATGTCTTTCTATAGGGTACATCCATAAAAAATCCACTGGTCCTGCAATCTTTGCCTCACTAGGTAAATGCACTAGCAAATGCACTATAACATAAAAAAATGATGGTACAAATATCATCTCCAACTTGCACAGTGTCAATACAATTGTGCTCTAGAGCCGATCTAAATCATTAGATTTTAAAGACTTGCAACATAAGTCTCTGAAAAATGCACTCAATTCAACAAGTGGCTCACATACTTCCTTAGGCAAGAATCCGCATATAACAAGTGCCAACAGTCGCTGCATGAATACATGATAGTCATGACTCTTCAAGCCAAATATTTTCCATTCTCTAATGTCAACGCATCGAGAAATTTTTGAAAGGTAGCCATTAGGTGTCTTCAAATCAACCAAGATTTTACATATAGCTTCCTTTTTATTATCAGCCAACACAAAACATGCAGTTGGAACACGAACTTTGCCTCTTTCTTCAAAGGGATGAAGCTCAGGTCTAATGCCCATCCTAACTAGATCACATCGACTGTTTAAAGTATCTTTAGTCTACCCCTTGATGTTCATAATAATACCTAGCACATAGTCAAACACATTCTTCTTAATATGCATGACATCTAGATTGTGTTGCATGAGGAGAAATTTCCAATAAGGCAACTAAAAAAAAATGCTCTTTTTCCTACACTTGTGCAAACTATTTGATGAATTATATTTCATTTTGAAGGTTCTACTATATGGCATCTGCATGAAATTGGCATGCTCTATTAACACTTCATCTCCTAATATTTCCCTAGTCTCTGTCTCTCCATTGAAAGCTTTGACATTTCTTTGCCACTTATGATTCCTGGGAAGGAACCTTCATGATCCATATAGCACATCATTTTAGAGCTTGGCAAATACAATGAACCAGTATGTTTGTGGCATGAAGGACAAGCCATGTAGCCCTTTGTTGACCAACTTGATAAGTCTGCAAAATTTGGGAAGTCACTAATAGTCCAAAGAACAGCTACATGTAGGATGAAATTTTGTTTTCCATGTGCATCATAAGTGTTCACCCCCACATCCCATAATTCCTTCAACTCTTGAATCAAAGGTGCTAAAACTACATCAATACCCATTCCCAGACTATTTCACCAGGTATCAATATTGACATCATCAAGTAAGGTTGTTTCATACACAACTAAGGAGGTAAATCGTAAGGTACAAGAATAATCGACCAAATGTTGTGTCGAGAGCTAAGATTTTCAAAGGTTTGGAATCCATCTATTGCTAAACCAAGCCTAACATGTGTGGATCACTAGAAAAAGAAGGATATTGCCCATCGAAATTCTTCCATGCCGGACTATCAATTGGGCGTTGCATTGTACCCTCGTCAACCATTTTCTCCTTTTGCCACCTCATATCAAAAACTATTTTTGAAGACATAAATAACCTTTGTAATCTAGGTTTCAGAGGAAAGTAACGCAAAACTTTATGTGGGACTTTCTTACCATTATTTGATCCTTAGTGAGATTTCCACCTAGATAAGCCATAAACTTGACACGATGTTGCACCAACATATTGGCCCCAGTACAATGTACAATTATTTTTACACACATCATATTTCAGATAATCCAGCCCTAGTTCAACAATGTACTTTCTAGCACTGTTATAGGATTTTGGCAAGGTTTCCTCCCCATTAGGAATGAATTCTCTCAACAAGCTAAGCAAATTGTCAAATGAATGATTTGTCCAATGATTCAAACTTTTTAAGTGCAATAGTTTGACAATGGCACCTAATTTTGAATGTTTACATTCTGGATGTAATTTTTCCTTCGCCTTCTATAAGAGGTGATAAAACATGGCAGCTTCATGGTTTGGTTCCTCCTTTGAATTTGTCGCATCTGTCGACAAAGGGTTATCGACTGACACTCCAAATACATCATTCAACAAATTGACCATTTCATCATTGACCATATCATCAAGATAAAAAATATGGTCATCTTGTTTCCTAGTATTATTAGCCAAAGTCTCACCATGAAAATGCCAAAATGTATAACTTTTGACTATTCCATACCTTAGCAAGTGAAACTTGACATCTGACTTTGATTTAACCTCAACATTCCTACACTTCGTGCAAGGACAATGAATTTGATTCTCAACTGTCAAACCACTAAATGCATAGTGTATAAAAGTTTCAACTCCTTGTACATATTCAGGATCTCTTCTATTACTTATTTCCATCCAATGCTTATCAAGAACCATTTCCTATTATTGTTTGTTCATATTAGTAGAATGTAATAAGGAAGAAACAAAAATCAATAAAGCAAATATTAGAAAAGCATTGGTCCATGTGGTGATTGATATGAAAAACTATTATTATCACATACTAAAAAGTATGAGAACCTATATATTGAACATCTTATTAGGATATATAAAAATAGTAGCCTTAATGAATACGAAAATATAAAAACAGAATATTATGTGTTAGTCATGTAATTTGCCTTGCAGAGTCAAGTTATGGACTATAATGATAAAATATAAATAGTTATAGTTGTGTACTCATTTAGAATTACCTTAGTTTAGGATTAGACATGCTCCAACTTTTTATGTTATACACAAACATGTGTGTGTTTAATCAGTAATACAATAAACTACTGTCAGAAACTTCCCGTTGTTTGCTATTTTTTAATCTTCTTTTTTCTGTAATTTTTATTATTACAGTCAAATAGTTGGACTATAAAAGGGATAACAAAAGCATTCCTTTATTTCATAGTTAAATGGTAATTTTCCCTCTTTGTAGGCTGTGACAATAGGTGATAGGCTAAAGCGGAAGAAATTAAAGCTTTAATTGTAAATAATTTCACCTGGATGATAAACTAACTTAAAGAGCTTTTAAATCTGGAGGGACTTCAACCTTAGAATAATTTTAGAACCTATCTCTATTTGTCATCTTACAATTATCATGAATAAATAGATCCACTCAAAGGCATCTTTTATGTTGTCTTTAATTTTTTCTTCCTATCATTATCCTTTTCTTTTTCTTTTTCTTTTTCTTTTTCTTTTTATAAAAGAATAAAACTCTTAGAAATTTGTTATCTCTTCCTATAAGCAATGTTTGAACTTACACTACTCATTATAAACTATTTTAAAAATTTAACATAATAAATCAAAATAATAAAAACCCAGTTGCTAATATTGTATCTGAAGTGGTTTCTAGTGAACAAACGGTGATGACATTCATCAAACAAGAATATGCAAGTTTGGTGAAAACTAATGTAATCAAAAGAATTTTTTTCAGTTTATTGTAAAGTAAAAATGCATTTGTTGAACTTGTAAAAAATATAAGGAAGAAGAAGAAGAAGAAGAGGAAACTCTACTCCACTCAATCTCTCAATACCAAGTCATTCCTATAAAGATGTTTGGAAAGTTAATAATATCTAGGTTTTGAAATTGGGTTTGAGTTCTTGTATGATAGGAAGCTTATATGTTTTCTTATAAAAATCATTTCAATATCTCAGTCCCAAGACAATGCATATTTTTGCTCAAAATATTATTACCATTTAACATTTTTTTTTAGGATAACCATATAACTAAATTTGATATTCATGTTCAAGTACATATAAATTATGGAGTGTAAATTGATAGTATAATGTAAATATTTTAATAAGAAATAATATGATATAATTTTAGGTTATGTTCAAAAGTCTGAATAAAATATAAAGCATTGTAATCACAATATATTTATTTACAGTAACCTGAGTTATTCACTAATCTTTGTCAACATGTGATTATGAGCTTAATAGTACTACTTCCTATTAGTAAATTTCTTCAATCACCATAGGATATCTCTCTTACCTCAGCTTAAAGCCAATTATTACTATTTTATCAATTTCCTGATATTATATTTTCTATATATAAGTTAATAGTTCACCTGCAGGGTCTTATTGGTTTTTTAAGTTATGTATTGATTAATAATCCTCTTTTAATTGTTTTTATATTTATGATGATAAGTTATGTATTGTGTCCTATAATATTGTTGTCGAATTATGTATTATAATTATGTGTTGTGTTGTGTTGTGTTATGAAAGTATTCTTATTTACTATTTTGTGGTATTTATTATTTCAGTAAGATGAACACCCAACTATATTTAACGAACAAAATAGTAATTATTAAATGTAGTATCCACCAACTATATTTAAAGAAATCAAATTAAATTACATACCTGTTGATGCAAACAGCCATGGCAATGGAAGTTCAAGTGCTCTGGTTGAGCACAAGGAGCAAGACAAGTTGGTCATGCCACTTGGGCAGTCACAAGATCAAGAGCAAACAAGCTCAAAGTAACTTTACAAGGTTTTATTCAAAGCATGATATCAAAAGAATTTAAGGAAGAGAATTTCATCAAACTTGAGGAAGAATTTAAGGAGCCTAAGCTTGTAACAATACTGGAGGCATGCACAACCCATGGAGCATGATATGGTGTGCATTCAAGAATAGGCCTAAAAGAAGACAAATCTGATTTTTGTAAAAGCCTATTATTTATTTTCAAAGAGCCATGTGCTTTGCATGTGTTTACTTAAGTAATTGGGCTTATTTTGTTCAATGTTATATTAGGCCTTAGAATTAGTTTAAATAAGTGTCACATGACTTAATTAAGTGGCACATGACATCTTTTTTAGTAGTCTACATATTTGGGCCTAGAACTTAAGCCCAATCATTTAGTTTTATTGCTTTTACAAGGCAACTTGTGTTGGGTTTGGTCTAATGCAAGTATTTTAGGGTTAATTAGTAGTATTTGAGTTTTAAGGTTGGTGTAAGGCTATAAGGAGCCCCCAAAAAACGTGATGGCAGAGAGGAACATTGAAAGATTGAAATTTGAGAGTATTCTTCAAGAGAGCTTGGTTCCTTCTTATTTTTACTTTAAGGATTAATTAAACTTATCAAGTAAGTACTTGTGGCGTTGATTCAATTCTGTCTTTTCTTATATTCTATGTTACTATATCCTTGCTGATTTGGGGGTGTAGAATTTCATGTGATAGGTTTGATTTTGGCATCTTGGGATTAAGATTGATCGGAGGTTGTCTAGTCTATGCTACTAGGTGGTTGCCGTATCATTTGGTATCAAAGCCAACCAAATCTTTCACATATATCTTTATTTTATTATTGTTCTTATTCTTTTTATTTAAGGCGATCATCATTGTCTTAGGTCTCTTGTTTCTATTTGATTCTTTTTGTTTTCATTTTGACTTCATGTTGTTCATAAATATATAAAAAAATAAGAGAAATCAAAATTCACCTTATACGAAATCAGTTTCTGTGAAAACTGTTCAATTTGCTTCAATTAATCACAATCTGTTATGTTGCTTTATAATCTTTGTGAATTGCCCAAATTTGATTCAATTTCATTTCTTTGAGTATTATTTAGCAGAAACCAGATTGAGGTTCATGGGGTCAAATTAGATCGAGGTTCATGGGGTCTTCATTTTAATTTGAGTATATTCTTTAGACTCTTTGTTTTTATTTTTTTTGTTTGTTGTGCTTTTGTTTTCTTTACATTAGTTTGAGTAATTTGCACTCATATTACTCAAAATTAATAGAAATCACCCACACACCACTCTTCATCTGTGTGTGCATATATGTGTTTTATTTCTGTTCTACCTTATTTTGCTTCTAAATTTGTGATTTCCCTTCTTCTTTAGGTCTTCTTTGTGTTTTCTATTGAATCATAACTGCCGGTTATTATTTGGATGGTTGAATTGATCCGGACAAGTAATTTTGAGATAAGAACTTCAGTGGTAAAAGGCAATGAGTGAGAGCTCAAAAAGGGTAAAAGCCTATAATTGAGTGAAACACGAGAGGTACAATCTAACTTTGAGTGAAACACGTGAGGGAGTGTTGTGAGGCCATTTTCAATCATGTCCAATTCAAGTTCCATACAAGGAAAGGGTAGTGATAGTGAGAGGCAGAATACTTACACCATCGAAGCGATGCAAAAACACTTCCAAAGGATAGAAACCATATTTAGGGAGGTAAGTGATAAGTTCGAAAAGCATGATAGGGATATACAAGCGTTGCAAAGAGAAACTTCATCTTATAATCAAACAAGGGAAAGGAGGCATAGAATTCCAACTCCTAACCTATTTGAGCAAGAAGAAGATTTTGATGAAGTTGATCATGAAGATTAGGATAGGGGCAAGTTTGAAGGTAGGAGAGGAACATTGAAAGATTGAAATTTGAGAGTATTCTTCAAGAGAGCTTGGTTCTTTCTTATTGTTACTCCAAGGATTGATTAAACTTTTCAAGTAAGTACTTGTGGCGTTGATTCAATTCTGTCTTTTCTTATATTCTATGTTACCATATCCTTGCTGATTTGGGGGTGTAGAATTTCATGTGATAGGTTTGATTTTGGGATCTTGGGATTAAGATTGATCGGAGGTTGTCTAATCTATGCTACTAGGTGGTTGCCATATCACCTGTGATGTGATTAAAATAGCTTGTGAGTGAAGAAGAACTGTAAAGGGGCGCAAAACTGTAGTCATTACTTCTTTTCTCCCACTTGTTTTGTTTTCCCTTTTTCGTTTTAGAGCTACTGCAATCGATGTTCAGATTGCATGTTACTGCTTTTTTTTTAAAAAACTGTCTTGCGGCTACTGCAAATTGGGTGTTGCTACTTTTTTATTTCATTCACGTCTTGTGGCTGCTGCAGATGAGACTTACTACTTCTTTATATGCTTTTCACGTCTTACGGCTGCTGCAAATAGGGAGTTGCTATTTTTTAATTTTTTTCAAGTCGTGCGACTGTTGAAGATGAGAATTGTTGGTTCTTTGTTTTAGAACGTCTTGCGGATGCTGCTGTAGGAGTGCTTTATTTTTTTGTCCTTTTGTAATACTTTAAACGGCAGCATAGTCTTCAAGTTTTATTTAGTTAGAGTTTATTTATTGTAAAACCCTTTTTTTCAGTAAATAAATCAATTTCATAATTTGTCCTCAAAATTAAAATTTTCCCCTAAGTAACCTAATTTTAAAATGAGTAAATATCATAATAAATGTAAATCGTCTCCTATATGTCTTATTATCCTAAAAGGGGGCAATTTTTGAAATTGTCTCCTAATCTTGATGAGTTAATATTTTTGGGGACAAATAATATTAATTGTCCCCTATTCTCATTTTTTTTGTAGTGTAAAGCATTTATTATTCTCATTTAAAGAATTCATTCTAATCTCCCAAGTAAATCATCTCAAAAGTGTATACATCATTAGTTACCTTGAATTCATATAATCATATATACCTGTAGATCATTGCATATCATTTAAGAGTTCAATTGACACTCTAATTATCAAAACAGTATAATTCCAAGAAAATTAAATTTTTTCCACTTATCCAAAATCAACCACAGAATGCCAACTTTATAGAACCCTAAAGTTTCACAAGTATTTACTAAAATGAACATATTTCTACTAGCACTATAATTTACATGTCTTATAACCATAATAATCCAGTTTATCCAAAATACTTCATACTTGATAAATATTTAATACATAATCAAAATATATATTTTCTCCATAAATCATTTGTGAAAAATATCTATTAACCTCTATTATCTATTAAAATTGAATGCTTATTCTTAATGCCAATTACCTGTATACTCTTAATTACTTTAACTTAGGAACCATTCTCATTTAATACATAACAAAATTTTTAACTCTAATAATTTCAAATATTCTTTTAACCTTAATTTACATTCTAATATTTACTACGTATATGCCCACTCATCCATAAAAATCATAATTCTGCCTTATCAAAATCACCAAGTAATGACAAACGTCTCTTTACATTCTACCAAATCACACAAATTATATTCCTTCAAAATTTTTCATAGCTGAATCTTTCCTTACACTGTCACTTTAATTTGACTGCTCCTCTTCTTACCTATTCAGATCACTAACATAGTATATAATCATAATTAATCAACTAAGTTATTTATCCTTACATGCTTTTTATCATTCATCAATTCATTTACTCATCATGGCACAATAATCTTATAATAGTAATATTTTAACTACCTTTAATGGAAATGATTCATTTCTCTATACTCATGTATTTACATAAAATTACAAAATTTTATCTTGCAAAACATATAACGGTTCTATAAATACTTCAAGTATCAATAGTTATACAACTTCATAAAATTAAACTTTCACCACTTATTCCATAATTAGTCCTAGGATGCCAAATTTATACAATCTCCACTATTTGGCATACAAGGATACAAATGACTTAATTAATTCTTATTAGAACCAAAAATTTCACCTATCCATAACCTTCTCAATTCCCTTCTTTTCCAATATTTACATAACCCTTAATTACTTTATACAAATTCAAAATCTATACTTTACTCCACAAGCATCTATTTATTTTTCATTTACACTATTACTTCTCATCTCCAAATAAACAATTTCAAGATAATATACCGTATATGCCTTACCATTACTCTCATATAGATATATTACATACATTTCTTTTCATCAAAAGATTATTCATCTCATTATCATAACAATCATCATCAAAATTCTTATACTAAAATCATGTTCCAATTACATAAAATCTAATATCTTCAAGTTTAATTTGTAAAATATATTCTCTCAAGGATTCTGAAATCTCATTTCTAACATTTCCTTTCACTGAATCCATATATGTTACACTTTATAAATATGCATTAATATCTCCATAATTTTTTTGCTATAATTAGATTCAATTTAAAAACCTTAGGCCTTTCTTCTTCATTTTTGATCTTTTTTTTAATTTTCTTCACACCATTCTTAAATACTAAAATGTATATATTTTAATACACAATAAGGATTAATGTTTGCTAATAACTTGTGTTTTAACCAATAAGTATCAATTATTGGTGTTAATCAATAAAGATTGATTGGCATAACTCGGGCATTGCCCCAGTTTGGGGGATTAAGGTGCTTAGGTCTGATCTAAGGCTTTTAGGGCACTTAGGTCTATTTTGAGGCTTTTTCTAGTCTGAGGTGCTCAGGTCTAGTTTAAGGCTTTAGGATAGGAGGAAACAATGCACGAGCCAAGATTTGATGGCATAACTCGGGCATTGTCCTTGGTTTGGGAGATGAAGATGCTAATGTCTAATAATCTAAGGCTTTTAGGGTGCTCAGGTCTATTTTGAGGCTTTTTGTAGTCTGAGGTGCTCAGGGCTGGTTTGAGGCTTTAGCATAGGACGAAGTAATGCACGAGCCAAGATTGATTAGCATAACTCGGGCATTGCCCCCATTTTGGGGGATTAAGGTGCTTAGGTCTGATCTAAGGCTTTCAAGGCACTTAGGTCTGTTTTGAGTCTTTTTGTACTCTAAGGTGCTTAGGTCTAGTTTGAGGCGCTTAGGTCTAGTTTGAGGCTTTAGGATAGGAGGAAGCAATGCATGAGCTAAGATTTGATGGCATAACTCAGGTATTGCCCTCGGTTTGGGGGATGAAGGTGCTTAGTTTTGATCTAAGGCTTCAGGGTGCTCAGGTCTATTTTGAGGCTTTTTGTAGTCTGAGGTGCTCAAGTCTAGTTTGAGGTTTTAAGATAGGAGGAAGTAATGCATGAGCCAAGATTTGATTGCATGACTCGAGGATTGACCCCAGTTTGGGGGATGAAGGTGTTTAGGTCTAATTTAAGGCTTTTAGGGCACTCAGGTCTGGTTTGAGGCTTTAGGATAGGAGGAAGCAATGCATGAGCCAAGATTTGATGGCATGACTCGGGCATTGACCTCGATTTGGGGGATGAAGGTGGTTAGGCCTGATCTAAGGCTTTCAGGGCGCTCAGGTCTATTTTGAGGCTTTTTGTAGTGAGAGGTGCTCAGGTCTTGTTTGAGGCTTTAGGATAGGAGGAAGCAATGCACAAACCAAGATTTGATGGCATTACTCGGGCATTGCTCTCGATTTGGGGGATGAAGGTGCTTAGGCCTGATCTAAGGCTTTCAGGGCGCTCAAGTCTGTTTTGAGGCTTTTTGTAGTGAGAGGTGCTCAGGTCTTGTTTGAGGCTTTGATGGTTTGATTAGACATATTTTCTCGAGAAGGGATTGATACTTGGTTATCATTTAATGGTGTATAGGTTACCACTTGTTGGTGTTCGAGTTGACCATTGGATGGTTTTTGGTTACCATTTGTTGGTGTTTAGGTTGACCACTGGATGGTGTTTGGTTACCACTGATTGGAATTTGGGTTAACCACTGGATGGTGTTTAGGTTACCACTAGTTGGTGTTAGGGTTCACTCTTGGTCCATAACATGTAATGTGTGAATACATGAATGTTATGCTAAAAATTGTTTCATGATGTAGGGTGCATATAACACTACAAAAAAAAAAAAGAAATTACCAACAGATATAGTTTTGTAGGTATTTAACTACTAATTAATGACAAACTAGGACCGAATTAAATAAATTGAAAATTATTAAATAGATAAAAAATAATGACAAACTTCGGTTGGAAGTCAGTTGCTAATTACCGACTGAAAGGACTCTATAGGTAATTCAGTTGCTAATTACCAACTGAATGCACTCTATAGGTAATCCAGTCGCTAATTATTGACTGAATGTACTCTGTAGGTAATTCAGTCTCTAATTACCGACTGAAATGTTTCTGAAGGTAATTCGATTGCTCATTACCCACTAAAATTTTTCTGTAAGTAATTTGGTCACTAATTACCGATAGAAATTTTTTGTTGGTAATTAATGGGTAAATAATCATTTTGGGCAAAATAAAGCCTCTCTCAAAAAATAACCCTTAAGCCAAAATTAGCCTTCGTCTTTCATCTCCAATCGCTCCTCTCCCAGAACAAAACCCTAGTTGTCGCTCCTCGCTCCTTGCTCCTTCATTAATTTGGTGTTGAAAGGAGTCAAAGTTTCTGCTCCGTCTCTCTCGGTCTCACCGTTGGCTGTTATCGAGCACCTCCAGTTTCTATCAATTAGTCTGGGTAAGTTCGATCTACTGTTCTTTTTGAATTTCTTTTTGCAATTTCTTTTGGTGTTGGAGTTTGGCCTCTGATTATTGACCTGACGAGACTTGTAATTATATTATGAGTGGCTCTTGTTTCACTTTCTTGCAATTTCTTACAATTATATTAACCTGACCTAATGAGACTTGCAATTTCTTTTTGCAATTGTTTCACTTTCACTGAACTTCAAAAAATGAGTGACTCTTTTACTTGCAATTATATTATGTACAATTTTACTCACTTTCACTAGACTATTGCGTTATTTGCTACCAATAGGTGAGGTGATTTTTGTGTGAATTTATCTTAATAGCTTTCCTTTTCTTTATTTTTTTCTTAGTTTTTCAAATTGTATGTTAGTTGCATATTTTCCAATTGTGCTTTTACAAGTAAGAAACTCACTTGTCCATCTTTATACCTTACTTAGAGAACAAGTGATTATGTTTATGAAGCTAATTTCAATTTCAAGGTGTTTAATGTTCATTCTTGAAGGTGCTATTGGTGGCTTTCTTATTTATCATAATCTCTTCTACTCTATTTAGAATTTCAACATGAAATCTGTTTATGAAAATCTCAAATCTTCTGCTAGGGTGTCCTTGTAAAAAATATGGTTTAATTTGTTATTGCTTACTGAGTTATTATTCCCTAGTAATTCAGTCAAAATATCGCCTGGGCAACAACATTAGGAATTTAGGGAGTTCCAAAATCCAAAATCTTCTTTCTTTTTTTTTTGGAACCGTGAACTGAAATTTAGGAAGTTCTTTTTCAGACTGTACCAGAGGTTGGTGAATTGTGGCCCCAAATTCATTTCATTGGTTCTTTTTTTTTTTTGCCTTGTTAACATACACCATCAGTTTCTCTTGAACTCTTTTCCAATTAAGAAACAGACTGAGACATACTATCCTTATCCTCTTAGTCATTTTATAATTTTTTTGCCTTTTTTTTCTGTCAGTATAAAGTAGAGAAGACATAGAGAGACTAGTGAAAAGTTTAGAAATCAAAAGCAGAGCACAAATCCAATTAGTTCCAATATATACAATTAATGAATGATTTACAATAATTATTTTCCAACTTCTCACTTGAGTTTGAACCTAAAATACTAGGTATAAAGAAAAAGCTATATGTATAGTACAAAAAAAAAGAAATATGAATAATCACATACCAGAGGACGTAAGGTCAGGAGCTTTATTTGCTTTATTTCTCCACCTCTCCTGTCAATATCTCTTCTTTCTATGCCTTGATCTCCTTTTTCTTCAACTTATTATATTTTCTCTATTTGTTGCAATATTAGAGCTATAAAAAAATTAATTGTCTTAGTTTAATTAATCATGATTAGAAGAAAAACATTATGCACATACAAATCCAGGTTGCTAAAAAACAATATATACATCCTCATCCTCTTAGTCATTTTATGGTTTAATTTGTATTTTTTTAGTATATAGAAAATAAAGAAATATCAATTATGGATTGATAATGTATTGTTGCTCTCCAAATAATAATGGAAGTGGGGTTGGAGGGTTGGATCCTTCCAGCCTGTCCTTATTGATCCTACGAAACAAATATGAATACATGTGAATTATTATATTTAGTAATTTACTTTTGAAAATTAAACTTTTACTAATAAAAAAATAGCCAAACTTATTATTATATTTTCATAGATAGTTTGAAGTGTGTGTTAATGAATACATGTGAAAACATTGTAAGCTGTTAAGAAACTGAACTTCCATTGTCTTGTGTATTTCTCCTTTGAACTTTGACCTACTTTTTTTGTTGTTGGCCTCTGAAAGTCTTCTGTTTCGTTTTCTTTTGTTTTTGTTTTGTTTTGTAACTTTTCTTTATTTTAATATGTACATATGTTGTTTTCTGCTGGATAAAACAAAGATTAGCTAATAATTATAATACCATTACCACCATAATCTATACTTATAATAATCGCAATCTATTATTTAACATTGCAGGTTAATCTTTTTTTTCAATGTTGGTTTTTCAACTCTCAATGAAGTTAGTAATATATTTGATACTATCATTAATATTATTTCAGAGTTTTTTCTAATTTTCGGTTTTTTTCTTGTTTCACTTTCTTTTAATTTTTATATTCATAGAGCCAAAATTAATATTAGTATTAACATTAATGATATGTTGTTTAATTTATTTTTCAATAAGTAATCAAGTTAATACATATGAATATGATCTTTATTTATTTTTCTTAATCATGGGAATATTGATGGTTATACTACAAGTCTTGAATTAACAAAACTTGTAAAGTCTAGAAGACAAAAATGAATTTTTACCCCTTCATCCTTCCATAAATAGATGGATTATTATTTTATTATGAACTTTTGAACATGAATTTTGCTTGGTTGTCATTGCTGTCATTTTTTTTTTAATATGTAGGCATTTACTTATAAGATAAAAGTAAAGTACATTCATTTCTTTTTTTATAATAGCTATTTGTTTGATACCATTTAGAGCTAAGATTTCTTGGCTAGAGAACTAAGATATGATTTAAACCTTTGTTGCACATTTGGTTTCTTTCTCATCAAGATATGAGTGTTGATCGACCGTAGATGTACCAAAGGCTTGATTCTGGATTCTTAAGGCCTAAATTTACATATGGTGTTAATGACTTCATTGCTTTTGCTCTCTTACATCCTAGATGTATGGATGGTGATAAGTTGCGATGCCCTTGTAATCAAGCTAACTGTCGAAATTGCAACTTCTTAGATGTTGAGATGGTTAGGTTCCATATCTTGAAATTTGGGTTTGTACCAAATTATTACACTTGGTATTTACATGAAGAAAGGATAATAGGGGAATACTGACAAAATTCTAATGAGAAATATAGAGTGGGGGATCAACCTTATGAAATGAGTACTGAACTAGGTGGTCGGTACCATGACATGGTTATAGATGGTATGGGAGTCCCTCGGCACATGAAGATATGGAGGAAATGCCGAATCCAAATGCACAACATCTATTTGACATGTCAAATGCTGCAAACCAAGATCTTTGGCAAGGTTGCAAGAATCATTCAAAGCTATCAGCTGTAGCCGGAATGATGTACTTAAAGTCAGAGCACAAGTTATCAAAATGATGTTTTAATGATTTCCTTGAGTTTTTAGATGAGGTTCTCCCAGAAGATAATGCAATGCCTAAATCCTTCTATAACACAAAACAGTTAGTTTAAGGATTAGGTCTTCCAATTCAAAAGATTGATTATTGTAGAAATAATTGTATGATATATTGGGGAGATGACATTGATGAAGTTGTTTGTAATCAACCAAGATATAAACAAAGGCATGGAAGTGGTACCTCTCAAACAACTTTGAAATCATACAAGAAGATGTACTATTTTCCTCTCATTCCCCATCTCCAACGACTTTATGCTTCCGATGCCACAGCAAAGCATATTAGATGGCATGCAGAGCATGTTTTTGAGATAGGGGTTATGCATCATCCATCGGATTCTGAAACATGGAAGACATTTATGATGAGGCATGAATTATATGTTGAAGAGAATCGAAATGTATTGCTTAGCGCATGTACCGATGGCTTTCAGCCTTTTGGTCAATCAGGTCAGCAATATTCATCATGGCCTATCATTTTAACACCGTATAATCTACCACAAGGAATGTGTACTAAGGCTGAGTACATGTTTCTCACGGTGATAGTTCCTGGCCCAAACAACCCAAAATTTAAGGTTGATGTGTTCTTGCAACCACTTATTTCAGAATTAATTCAACTTTGGGAAATAGGTGTTTAAACATTTGATATATCGACTAAGCAAAACTTCACTCTTAGAGCTGCTTTGCTTTAGACTATTAGTGATTTTCTAGCACAAGCAATGTTGTCGGGGTGGAGTACTGCAGGAAGACTTACTTGTCCATATTGCCAAGAGGAAACCGATGCCTTTACTCTTCCAAAAGGGGGTAAACAATCATGGTTTAATAACCATAGCAAATTTCTCCCAGCAGATCATCCTTGGCATCGTAACAAAACTTGGTTTAAGAAGAATCATGTAGTAATAGATATGACACCTCGTGTTAAGATAGGTGAAGAGATTTTTGAAGAAATAGAAAAATTAGGCCTTATGCGAGTCACAGAAGTTGGTTCTGATGAAGTAAATGCTACAATTACTAAGGAATGTGGGTGGAGAAAACGAAGCATCTTTTGGGACTTGCCTTATTGGAAAACTCTTATTATTCAGCACAATCTTGATATGATGCACATAGAGAAAAATTTTTTTGACAATTTGTTCAACACAGTGAAATGAATATAGAAGGGAAAACAAAAGACAATGCTATGGCAAGAGAAGATATTAAAAACATATGTTGTAGACCAAAGCTTCATTGTAATGAACAAATGGGAAAATATCCAAAAGCATGTTATTCATTGGACAAACAACAAAAGCAAGTCCTGTGTGAATGGCTTAAGTCGATTAGATTTCTTGATGGTTTTGTTTCCAACATGGGCCGATGTGTTGACATGAAGAAGTATAGATTATTTGGGTTAAAAAGTCATGACTACCATGTTTTTATGTAGAGGTTGGTTCCTATCGCGTTTCACGATTTGTTTCCTAGTAAAGTGTGGGAAGCAGTAACAAACTGAGTTTATTTTTCAAGGAACTAACTAGTATTGTGTTACGAGAGCAAGATATGGAACGTTTACACCAAGAAATTTTGATAATTTTGTGCAAGCTTGAGCATATCTTTCCTTCCAACTTCTTTGACTTAATGGAACACCTACCGGTGCATCTTGCATATGAAGAAAAAGTTGCAGGACCTGTGCAATATAGATTGATGTATCCATTTGAGCGGTAATTATAATATTCACCCTTTGTATATCGTAATATACTCATAGGTGTAATGCTTCGCTAAAAAGAATGTGAGGAATAAAGCGAAAGTTGAAGGGTCTATTGCTAATGCATACCTTGTTGAAGAAGCATCAAATTTTTGTGCACACTATTTTGAGCCTCTTGTTTACACAAGACATCGTAGAGTGTCCCGGAATGATGACGAGGCGCCAATTCCTAGTGCATCAAAAGGAAACTTATCTATTTTTATCCATCCAGGGCGCCCAATAGATAAAGCAAAGAAAAGAAGGTTAATAGAAGAAGAGAAGCAAGCTGCTCAAATCTATATCCTTTTGAATTGTGAAGAAGTTTCTCCTTTTATTAAGTAAGTGCAATTCCTCCAAACGTGCTAACTTCTATTTTTATATAGATAGAAATGCTAACTTGTTACACTTTGATATATGTACTTCAATATTTCAATAAAGCATATATATAACCCAACTTCAGCAATCTGAACCAGCAATCAATGACGTTGACATGGATATGAGGCTAGAAACAAAATTCCAAACATGGTTCAAGAATTATGTAAGACAATTAATTAATCCAAATCAATTAATTATTCTTTATGTTCCACCATGAATATGTTGTAATAAACTTTATTCATTATGAAATATAGGTCCATAATCCTGAAAACTTAATCATAAATCAATTCATCAGGGACCTTTCATTAGGTCCATTATATACCGTCTTGTAGCACCCACCGCCCAATCCCGCAGGACCAGATGACAAATGCCATATTCGATGTTGGAGCACCGTCTTATCCTACTTAAGAGTTAGAATCATATATTAGAAATAGCAGTGTTTTCAGAGTAAGGCAAGTAACACTTTAACGATATATTTTTTTATAAATAAAAAAATAAAAGCTTAGGGAAATTCCTACGAAAAATTTACAAGAGTTTTCCCTAAAAATCGGCTTGCCACACAAAGAAAACAAAGCACTTCCAATATTCATTCCTCTAAACCCCAAAACTTGAAATCAAGATATCAAGTCACACAGCACTTCCATAGAATCATGTCATTCATCTAAAATTCCATCATAGCATAATATCATCAATATAGGGGAATGAATGCTAATAACCATTCACTTAAATGCTCATATAGGAAAAATGTCATGAACAACCTCAAGTCTCATTAATATACATCTCAATAATTACAACTTAATATATACAATTTTCTATATTGTTACCATACATGCCACAAAATATATATATACACCCTAATACATGTTCTATCCAAAATAGATCCTCTCCTCTAATGTTTTGCCTTGGGTCTTCAGGTACACCCACTACTCTTAGCTACGCGTGACAGAAATAATGCGCTGAGTGGAAGACTCAGTGGTGCTAAATAAAATACTTGATTATATCTCATAACAATAAATTCTTAGGAATAGATTATCAAATCCCAAGTATACCAGAAAATACTTAAAACATAAATCTTATAAAAACTTAACTGTAAATTAACAAAATCATAAATGTATAATAAGTGCTTATTAAATATACATTTACTTTCCTTTTCATAACAGAACAAAGTTTATTTTTAGTTAAGGGCTCATACGTATTCTGAAAAAAATATAAGCAGATTTGGTTACACAGACATTAGAAACAGAAAATTAGCCTATAAAAGCGCCGCCGGTTGTGGTGTGTGAAAGCACCATTAGAATACTGGCCTATGAAAACACGACCGATTGAAAAGCACGTCTGCTTATCCAGAAAGGGCTAATAACCCTAGCATATGATTATAGCATATCATAACAGAAGTCTAATAGCCGAGCATGCTCATACCGAAGTAAACCTCATCCTATCACATTTCAATCAAACATACTTGAGCCCAAAATAAAATCATTACTCTCACGTCATCATATTTCTTATAAATCAATTTCAAATAATATATTCCATAACTTAT
>CANUEX010019068.1:0-11398 GCA_948099535.1 Jatropha multifida
TTACCTGACGGGGAACCGCCCCCGCCGTACCCCCGCCGCCATAGCTGGGCACCACCAGTATGTAAGGTTCGTCTACCTGAATTCGCTCCCGCTCGTTAAGCGGAATGCGCACCGCGGGCAGCCCGACGCGCTCAATAAAGCGGAGCGTGTTTTCCGAACTGCTGGAAAAGTAGACCAGCCCACTCATGCCCGGGTGGCCTGCGCCGCGAGGCGGTTAATCATGTCCGGGCGAAAGCCAGACCAGCTGGTCTCTCCGGCAACGACCACCGGAAGCTGCCGGAAACCTTGCGCACGCAGGGTATCGGCGGCATCGGGCACCAGGTCGATATTCACCATCTCAAACGCCACGCCGCGGCTTTCCATTGCACGTTTGGTTGCGTGGCACTGAACACAATCGTTACGAGTGTAAATAATAATGCTCATGATTCGTATTTCCATTTAGAATAAGAAAACGGCGCGATTGAACGCGTCAGGTTGTGTCTCTGTAGCTAAAGGAATACTAGATGTAGTTGTGATAATTATCAACCATACAAGATATGGGAATTTTAGATTGATAATGCCCGGGTGATGAGCACAACGGGGCAGGGCGTGCTGTACGGGTTTTACAGGCGTTCGGACAAAGAAAAGCCCCGGCGCCTGAGGCTACCGGGGCTGATAAGTCGTGTTTACTTACGCAGGCTGAGCAGGGCACCCACAAAAATACCGACGGCGGCAACCGTACCCAGTGCGCAAAGCGGTTTTTCACGGACGAAGGTATTGGCACAGCTCACCGCGTCGCAGGCAGCCTGCGTGGCGCGAGAGCGACCATGCATCCGGGCACGCGTTTCACGCAACAGAGACTGAGCCTTACGTTTTGCGGCATCTGCTTCATCCTTCGCGTCACTTCCCCAGGACTTCAGCACTTCCTCTAGCGTGTCCGCTAATTGGCTGACATCATTACGAATATCCTGCGCATCATCATTAATATCGTTTCGGTTCGGTCTGTTAAACATAGGATCCTCCTTAATTTTGTGTTCCCGTTCAGTCTAGTTCAGAAATTTAATATCTGAAGCGAGTCACGGCTTATTGAACAGTTTATGGAATATTCTGAAAGCCCTGCTAATGCTGAATACTGTAAGGTTGCCGGGCAGGAAAAGATAACGAGGAAGAGATATGTATTTACGACCCGATGAGGTGGCGCGCGTTCTTGAAAAAGAGGGATTCACCATGGATGAGGTGACATCTAAAGCGTATGGATATCGCCGTGGCGAGAATTATGTTTATGTGAACCGTGAAGCGAGAATGGGGCGCACCGCTCTCATTATTCACCCGACCCTGAAAGACAGAAGTTTGTCCTTTGCTGAGCCTGCCTCGGATATTAAAACCTGCGATCATTATCAGCAATTTCCGCTCTATTTAGGCGGTGAGACGCATGAGCATTATGGTATTCCGCACGGTTTCAGTTCACGTATGGCGCTGGAGCGTTTTCTGAAGGGACTGTTTGGCGACATTCAGTAAGCCTGCGACTGGCATGAGCCAGTCGCCCCACCTCATGCTTTCGCCTGGCTGTACTGGCTGACTTTAAACAGACGGCGGCAGTAGTCGAGAAAGTAGCCGTAGACCGCACCCATCAACATCGAAACCACGATATTTGAGCTGACCGCCGCCGCGATTTGATGCCAGTCTGCGCCCACAGTCAGCAGAATAGCCACATAAACCGGGGACTGGAATGTGACATACGCCAGCACGTCGGCCAGATTTTTAACCCAACCTGCCGGGCTAATGCGACGGGCAAAGCGCATAATCGCGTCGCGATATAATCCGTAAGGCCAGGCAATAACGATGTTGACCGGGATGGCCACCAGACGAGATGAAAGTGACTGCTCGAAGGTCATTCCGGAGAGGAAAATTTCAATCAGCATGTTGACGACGGAACAGTAGACTACCATCGCGAAGGTATCCGCTACCGCATGGCGCAGGCGTGATTGCGGTGAGAACATGTCTGAACTCCTTGAGAAGCACAAAAGGTGATGTTTTATGGGTAAATCTTAGTGATTTAGATTGGTTTGTTTGGCGCGTATAGCGTATATCTCTGGTTTTGAATTAACAACTAGTGATAAATTTTTATTTTATAGCGTTTCTTCCACAAAATGCTCTAAATTTGCTCGTTTTTTGCTCGTGTCGTTATTTTCTCTCCTCAATGTATTTTTGTGTTTATAAATCAAATTGTTATGCGTAACTCTCTTAAGGGGCGTAACCGTTTCTCTGAGAGCCGCGTGATATTCTACAATTTGGCTTAAAGGTAACCGTATATATTGATATGGAAATTAATTTCTGAGACGCATACGGCTCTCTCGGCAGAAATATAAATTATTTATTTTAAAATATTTACAAAATTGTCCCGTGGCGCTGATGGGTAGATATTGCGTGCAAAATGAATTATTCTGTCGACTGATTTCCGGTTTACTCCAAAGAAAAGGTTTTTAATTATTATGTCGTTGACGTTACAGAATCTTAATAATATCCGTACGCTGCGTGCAATGGCACGTGAATTATCCGTCGACATTCTTGAAGAAATGCTGGAGAAGGTCAGGATCGTTGTTGAAGAAAAACAACACGAACAGTCGGAATTGGAGCAGCAACGTGCAGAGCAGCAGGATAAAATTAATGCGTTGCTGGAACGGATGAAAGCCGACGGTATTTCACCTTCCGATCTGCTCGGTACTGAACGCGTGCAGGCGGGCAAACCGGCGAAAAAACGCAAAGTGCGTGAAGCGAAATATCGCTTTATTGATGTGAATGGCGAAGAGAAAACGTGGACCGGCCAGGGCCGCACGCCGAAGCCGATTGCCAATGCGCTGGCAAACGGTAAAACGCTGGATGATTTCCTGATTTAAGCCTTGAGCCGGGCGGACGTATCCGCCCGGTTACACGATCAGCAGACGCCGAAATCACCCGCTTCGGTATATAACGTCACATCTGCGGCTTTCAGGGTAAATGTCTCGCCCTGTTCATTGCTGGCCTGCACGACCACAATGCTGTCGTCCTTCACGTCGAGCACTTTCAGTTTCGGACCGCCCTGGCGCGGTTGCACATAATCACCGACAGAAAACATAGTACCTCCTCATCGTTTAACGATCTTCACCATAGTCCACGTCCGGTACGGGGCACAAATACTTTCCTGTTTCTACCCCCGAGTGGGGATCGCTTAAGCCAGTGTAAAGAGGGTAAAGGCAGGTAAAAGCGCAGGAGCGTCCTGGCAGCAAGCGGTAAACTGGCTATGCTTAGAGATAGTCTCTTTTTATTTTCAATTGGTTAGCTTGCACGGAGTTCTTATGGGTTTTTGGCGTGTTGTTTTTACGATCATCCTTCCGCCGCTGGGCGTATTACTGGGTAAAGGTTTTGGCTGGGCGTTTATTATTAATATCCTTTTGACCCTGCTGGGCTACTTCCCGGGTCTTATTCACGCGTTTTGGGTGCAAACCAAAAGCTAAGCGCGCCAGAGTAAGTCGCTGTAGATCCCGGTCAGCACGCCTTCTGGTCCAAACTGCTGTTTGATCCAGCGCGTGACCTGACCGGTTGCCGCATGCTGCGTGGCAAGCAGCATGCGCGAATCCTGACGCGGGTTGTTAATGCGTCGCGTCACCAGGAGTCCATCCTCCACCGCCTCTCTCGCCATGTATTCCGGCAAAAAGCCAATCCCTTCCCCCAGGATCTGACACTGGCATTTGGTGTTGAAATCCGGGACCAGAATCGCCTCCTGCCCGTGCAGCAGCCAGCCAACCTTTTTGTTAATGGTATGCGCGGTATCTTCCACCATGATGTTGGGATACAGGCGCAGCTGGCTCTCCGCTATCGGTTCAGGAACAAAGGCGAGCGGATGTTCCGGCGCGATGGCAAAGACCCAGCGAATAGCGCCAATTTCGGTGTAATCAATCCCGCCGCCGTCGAGCAGCGTGTCCGGCGCACCAATCGCGATATTGGCCTGGTTGTTGATAATTGAATCCCAGACGCCGTTGTAGACCTCGGTAGTGACGGTGATCTGACAGGTCGGAAACTGTTTTTTCAGCACCTGCAGTAGCCTGGCGGTGTGGCGCGGCGTATACAACAGTTGGTTAATACAGATTCGCACCCGCGCCTCGATGCCCTGCGAAATGGTATCAATTCCGCGCTTGATGGCGTGGAAGTCGTTTAGCAGATCGGTGGCCTTACGGTAAAAGTAAAAGCCGGACTCGGTCAACTCGATGCTGCGCGTGTTGCGGACAAACAGCACCACGTCCAGCCCGGTCTCCATGCGCTTAATGGTGTAACTGATGGCGGAGGTCGTCACGCCCAGCTCGGCGGCGGCTTTGCTGAAGCTGCCGAAGCGCGCCGCGGTGGTGAAGGCCAGCAGGTTCTCTTCGGTAAAGATGGAATTCATATCTCACTCCCGTCAGCCATTAGTTTTGAACATATTTTAACAGCGGTGTTACAACGCATTTGAAGCCGGTCACAGTTCTGACTATTTGCTGCAGGCCGCACTCGGTAAGGCTTCGGCAGGCATAAGCATAATGCAGCCTCGCGCGCTAAAACGCGGTTAAACATAAGAAAAAGGTTGCACAGACGCACGTTTTAGCCGGTTTATTGAATTTAACTCAACAATGAATTGACTGTCGATGAATCATTTTTAAGCGGATTCTTTTATGACCAGGCTGTTGCTATTCTCAGGTCATCAGAAATAAAAACATCGGGAGTCTGAATATGTCTGCGAACGAACTCGTTACTGAATTTCTGCTGGCGGCAGAAGAGGGCAATAGCGATGCGCTAAAAGCCTGTCTGGAGAAAGGCGTGGATATTAACGCCACCAACCGTCAGAAAAGAACCGCGGTTATTATTGCCAGCCTGAAAAAGCATTATGCCTGCGTGGAGCTATTAATTGCCGCTGGTGCGGATATTGATAAGCAGGATCAGACCTGCTTTAACCCTTTCCTCATCAGCTGCCTGACCAACGATTTAACCCTGCTGCGCCTTGTCCTTCCGGCAAATCCCGATCTCGACCGCCTGACGCGTTTCGGCGGCGTGGGCATCACCCCTGCCAGTGAAAAAGGGCACGTGGAGATCGTGCGCGAGCTACTGGAAAAAACGGATATCAACGTCAACCACACCAATTTTGTCGGCTGGACGCCGCTGCTGGAAGCGATCGTGCTTAACGACGGCGGGGCGAAGCAGCAGGAGATCGTCAAGCTGCTGCTGGACAACGGCGCTAACCCGCACATGACCGACAAATACGGCAAAACCCCGCTCGAGCTGGCGCGGGAAAAAGGCTTCGATGCGATAGCAGACCTGCTGCTGGCGGCGGGCGCATAACGCATTCGGCCAGCCATTTCCGGCTGGCCGTTAATTAAAAAAGTATTTTTACCGACGTGCATTTTGCACGACGGCGGCCCCCTTTTATCCGCGTTCAGGAGAAGATAATGCCAACGAAAATCGTGATTAAAAAGAATACGTATTTTGACTCTGTTTCATTAATGTCGGTTTCCACCAAAGCCAATAAATTGCCGGGCGTCGATCAGGCATTTGTGGCCATGGCGACGGAAATGAATAAAGGCGTATTAAAAAACCTCGGGCTATTAACGCCGGAATTAGCGGAAGCCAAAAACGGCGACCTGATGATCGTGATTAAAGGCGACGCGGCGAATGATGAAACGCTGGCGGCCATCGAAGCGCTGTTCACCCGTAAAGAGAGCGCGGGCTCTCATGAAGCGCGCTACGCCACGATTGCCAGCGCCAAAACCCATCGTCCTGACGCAAACCTCGCGGTGATTTCCGTGAACGGTTCTTTCGCCGCCCGCGAAGCGCGCCAGGCGCTGGAAAACGATCTTAACGTGATGCTGTTTTCCGATAACGTATCGCTCGACGACGAGCTGGCGCTGAAGCAGCTCGCGCACCAGAAAGGGCTGCTGATGATGGGGCCGGACTGCGGTACCGCCATCATCAACGGCGCGGGACTCTGCTTTGCCAACGCGGTGCGTCGCGGACCGATTGGCATCGTCGGCGCTTCCGGCACCGGCAGCCAGGAGCTGAGCGTGCGCATTCACGAATTCGGCGGCGGCGTGTCGCAGCTGATTGGCACCGGCGGGCGCGATCTCAGCGAGAAAATTGGCGGCCTGATGATGCTCGACGCCATCGAGATGCTTGAAGCCGACGAAGGCACGCAGGTGATTGCACTCATCTCCAAACCGCCAGCGCCAGCGGTGGCAGAAAAAGTGCTGGCCCGCGCCCGCGCCTGCCGTAAACCGGTGGTCGTCTGCTTCCTCGGCCGCAGCGAACCGCCCGCCGATGAAGACGGCCTGCAGTTTGCCCGCGGCACCAAAGAGGCGGCTCTGAAGGCGGTCCTGCTCACCGGCGTCAAAAAAGAGTCCCTCGATCTGCATCCGCTCAACTGGCCTTTGATTGAAGAGGTGCGCGCCCGCCTGACTTCGCAGCAAAAGTACATTCGCGGCCTGTTCTGCGGCGGCACCCTGTGCGATGAGGCGATGTTCGCGGCGCTGGAGAAATTCGACGACGTCTACAGCAACATTCAGCCGGATCCGGCTAAGCGCCTGAGCGACATTAGCGTCAGTAAAGCGCATACCTTCCTCGACTTTGGCGACGACGACTTCACCAACGGCAAGCCGCACCCGATGATCGACCCGACCAACCGCATCAGCCGCCTGCTGCAGGAGGCGCGCGACCCGGAAGTTGGCGTCATCGTGATGGACTTCGTGCTGGGCTTTGGCGCGCATGAGGATCCGGTGGGGGTGATGCTTGATGCCATTAAGGAGGCGCAGGCCATCGCGAAGGCGGATAACCGTCCTCTGGAAATTCTCGGCTACGTGCTCGGCACCGACCAGGATCCGCAGTCGCTGGCACAGCAGTGCCAGCTGCTGACCGACGCAGGCATCATCTGGGCCAGCAGCAGCAGCAACACCGGATTACTGGCACGCGAATTTGTCTGCAAAGGAGAGAAAGCATAATGACGACCTTATTCAACCAGCCGCTGAACGTCATTAACGTCGGCATTGCGATGTTCAGCGACGATCTTAAAAAACAGCACGTACCCGTGACCCAGCTCGACTGGACGCCGCCGGGGCAGGGCAATATGCAGGTCGTTGAGGCGCTCGACCAGCTGGCCGAAAAACCGCTGGCGGAGAAGATCGCCGCCGCTAACCAAATCGCCCTTGAACGCATTATTCAGTCCCATCCGGTGCTGGTGGGTTATGACCAGGCCATTAACGTTGTGCCGGGGATGACCCGCACCACCATTCTGCACGCCGGTCCGCCTGTCTCATGGGAAAACATGTGCGGCGCCATGAAGGGCGCGGTCACCGGGGCGCTGGTGTTTGAAGGGCTGGCGAAAGATCTGGACGACGCGGCAAGGCTGGCGGCATCCGGAGAGATTACCTTCTCCCCATGCCACGAGCACGACTGCGTCGGCTCGATGGCGGGCGTCACCTCCGCGTCGATGTTTATGCACATCGTTGAAAACAAAACCTACGGCAACCGGGCGTTCACCAATCTCAGCGAGCAGATGGCGAAGATCCTGCGCATGGGCGCTAACGACCAGAGCGTGATTGACCGGCTGAACTGGATGCGCGACGTGCTCGGCCCGATGCTGCGCGACGCGATGAAGATCATCGGTGAAATCGACCTGCGCCTGATGCTGGCGCAGGCGCTGCACATGGGCGACGAGTGCCACAACCGCAACAACGCGGGCACCACGCTTCTTATCCAGGCGCTGACGCCGGGGCTGATTCAGGCGGGCTATCCGGTGGAGCAGCAGCGCGAGGTGTTCGAGTTTGTCGCCAGCAGCGACTACTTCTCCGGCCCGACGTGGATGGCGATGTGTAAGGCCGCGCTGGATGCCGCTCACGGCATTGAGTACAGCACCGTCGTCGCCACCATGGCGCGCAATGGCTATGAGTTCGGCCTGCGCATTTCCGGCCTGCCGGGACAATGGTTCACTGGTCCGGCGCAGCAGGTGATCGGCCCGATGTTCGCGGGCTATAAGCCGGAAGACTCCGGGCTGGATATCGGCGACAGCGCCATCACCGAGACCTACGGCATCGGCGGCTTTGCGATGGCGACGGCTCCGGCGATTGTTGCGCTGGTGGGGGGAACGGTGGATGAAGCTATCGATTTTTCTCGCCAGATGCGCGAAATCACCCTCGGCGAAAACCCGAACGTCACCATTCCGCTGCTCTCCTTTATGGGCATCCCAACCGCCATCGACATTACCAAAGTCGCGGGCAGCGGCATTCTGCCGGTGATTAACACCGCCATTGCCCACAAAGACGCGGGCATCGGCATGATTGGGGCGGGCATCGTTCACCCGCCGTTTAGCTGTTTTGAAAAGGCGCTGTTGACCTTCCGCGATCGCTACTTTTTATAAGGCAAGCATCCATGAAAAACATGAAACTGGAGTGGAAAAGAGGTGACTGGGCGGCATATTTCGGGTTGATGACCAACAACCTGACCAATTTGCTGACCATGATGGGGCTGCTCATTTTTGTCGTCGGCATCCCGAAGGAGATTGTTTATGGACGCATCGCACCGGCCTTCGGGCTGGCGGTGCTGGTCGCGAGTATTTGCTACGCCTGGTTCGGCATGCAAATGGCGCGCGCCACCGGGCGAACGGACGTTACCGCGCTGCCGTCCGGCCCGAGCGCGCCGTCAATTTTTACCGTGACCTTTCTGGTCTTAATGCCGGTGTATCAGCAAACGGGCGATGCGGATTTTGCGATCCAGATTGGCCTGGTGTGGTGCTTTGTGGAGGCGATGATCCTCGCGGGCGGTTCCTTCCTGGGTGAAACCATCCGCAAGATGATCCCGCGTACCGTGCTGCTGTCGTGCCTCTCCGGTTTGGGCCTGCTGCTGCTGGCGATGAACCCGATGCTGCAGGCGTTCGAAGCGCCGACCGTGTCGTTTATCGTGCTGCTGCTGATCTTCATTAACTGGTTCGGTAAAAAGCCCATTTTCGCCAAAATCCCGACCGGTCTGCTGTTGCTGGTTGCGGGAACGGCATTAGCGTGGATCTCCGGCCTGCAAAGCCCGGATGCGATTAAAGCGTCCATGTCCTCCTTCGGCTTTAACCCGCCGGAAGTGCACGTGGACAGCTTTATGCAGGGCCTGCCGCACGCGCTGCCGTATCTGGCCTCTGCCGTTCCGCTGGGGCTGGCGAACTACATCTTTGACCTGGAAAACATCGAAAGCGCTCACGCGGCGGGGGATGAGTACCCAACCCGCAAGGTGATGCTGGCGAATGGTCTGGCATCGATGCTCGGCTGCCTGATGGGGAACCCGTTCCCGGTCACCGTCTATGTCGGTCATCCCGGCTGGAAAGCGATGGGCGCCAGCATCGGCTACACGCTGGCCTCGGGCGTGACCATGTTCATCGTGCCGCTGTTCGGGCTGGGAGCCTTTATGCTCGCCATCATTCCGATGACCGCCATCGTGCCGATTCTGGTGTTTATCGGCGTCGTCACCGCCAACCAGGTGGTGAGGGAAACGCCCAAAGTGGAGGTGCCTGTGATCTTTATTTGCCTGTTCCCGTGGATCGCCAATTGGGCGCTGACCATGATGAACAGCGTGATGAGCGCCGCAGGCACCAGCGCGGGGAAAATCGGCACCGACGTGCTGCACAGCAAAGGGATCTACTACGAAGGGCTGATGCATCTCGGTAACGGTGCACCGCTCGCCAGCATGCTCTGGGGCTGTATCGCCATCTTCGCCATTATTAACAAACCGCTGCGCGGGGCAGTCGCTGCCGCCGGTGGGGCGCTGCTGGCGCTGTTTGGTGTGATCCATGCGCCGGTGGTGGGCTTTGCCGAAGGCAGTTCGCTGATGTTCGTGACGGCCTACCTGATGATGGGCGGCATGTTTGTGGTGAAGCATTTCCTCGATAGCCGGGAAGCGGCGAGCGCTGAAATTACTGTTGCGAAGGAACACGTATGAAAGAGCTTATGGTCGTCGCCATCGGCGGTAACAGCATTATCAAAGACAACGCCAGCCAGTCGGTTGAACATCAGGCGCAGGCGGTGAAAGCGGTGGCAGACTCCGTGCTGGAAATGCTGGCCTCCGACTATGACATCGTGCTCACCCACGGCAACGGCCCCCAGGTGGGGCTGGATCTGCGCCGTGCCGAAATCGCCCACGAGCGGGAAGGGCTGCCGCTGACCCCACTGGCAAACTGCGTGGCGGATACGCAGGGCGGCATCGGTTATCTGATCCAGCAGGCGCTCAATAACCGGCTGGCCGCACGCGGGGAGCAGAAAGCGGTCACGGTCGTCACCCAGGTCGAGGTGGATAAAAGCGATCCCGGTTTTACGCACCCGACGAAACCGATCGGTGCGTTCTTCAGCGAGGCACAGCGCGACGAGCTGCAGCGCGCGCACCCGGACTGGCATTTTGTTGAGGATTCGGGCCGGGGCTACCGTCGCGTGGTGGCTTCACCGCAGCCGCTGCGCATCGTTGAGGCCGATGCCATCAAAACGCTGACGCAAAAAGGCTTTGTGGTGATCGGCGCAGGCGGCGGCGGGATCCCCGTTGTGCGCAGTGAGCAGGGTGACTACCAGAGCGTCGACGCGGTGATTGATAAAGATCTCTCAACCGCGCTGCTGGCGCGCGAAATCCGCGCCGACGTGCTGGTGATCACCACCGGCGTAGAGAAAGTGTGCGTCAACTTCGGCAAGCCAAACCAGCAGGCGCTGGACACCGTCAACGTGGCGCAGATGACGCGTTATATGGAAGAAGGCCACTTCCCGGCGGGCAGCATGCTCCCCAAAATCGTCGCCTCGCTGGAATTTTTAAAACACGGCGGCAGACGGGTGATCATTACCTCACCGGACAGCCTGCCCGCGGCGCTGCGTGGAGAAACCGGCACCCATATTGTTAATGAAGGAAGATAAGATGAGTGAAAACAAAAGCCGTCGCGAGTTTATTAGCCAGAGCGGCAAAATGGTGACCGCCTGCGCGCTGTTTGGCGCGACCGGATCCGTCGCGTATGCTGCTGACTCCGCAAAGCCAACCTGCGAGACGGGTAAACCGATGAACATCACCGTGAAACATTACTACCTGGATAACGTGCTGCTGGAGGCCGGATTCAACTTTGACGGCAGCGTAGCGACCAGCACCCGCACCGAGCTGAAAACGCTGGAGATTAAAGACGGGAAGATCGTCGCCCTGCGCGACAACAAGAGCCATGCCGACGCCACGCTGCCGCACTATGACGCAGGCGGCAAGCTGATGCTCCCGGCGATGCGCGACATGCACATCCATCTGGATAAAACCTTTTACGGCGGCCCGTGGCGCTCCCTGAACCGCCCGGCAGGCACCACGATTCAGGACATGATCCGTCTGGAACAAAAAATGCTGCCGGAGCTACAGCCCTACACCCAGGAAC
>CANUEX010019069.1:0-10471 GCA_948099535.1 Jatropha multifida
GTCATTACAATACTTGAACAAGAAAGGGTCCTCCCAATAATAGAATTTAACATCATGGAAAAATTTTTTCTTTTGTTGGTAAGAAAGATTAGGAGGAAGAATTTTACAAGCCAGAAAATTTACTATATCAGCATACCATGGGGCTTGCCTATTTGCTAAGAGAAGGAGATGCTCATGGGGAAAGTCTTTATTAATTTGAACTTCTTCTTTTTCTTCCTTCCCTAACTCAAGCCTGGAAAGGTGATTAGCTACAAGATTCTTAGTTCCCTTCTTATCACGAATCTTTAAATCAAGCTCCTGCAAGAGAAGAACCCAACGGATTAGTCTAGGCTTTGCATCTTTCTTTTTTAGTAAATACTTAATAGCTGAGTGATCAGTATAGACTATTGTTTTAGCTCCTATTAAATATGCTATAAATTTATCAAATGCAAAAATAATAGCCAGGAGCTCCTTTTTAGTGGTGGCATAGTTGAGTTGCGCATCATTCAGGGTGCGACTAGCATAATAGATGACATGCAACTTCTTCTCCTTCCTTTGGCCAAGAACGGCTCCTATTGCATGATCACTAGCATCACACATAAGCTCAAACGGTAAACTCTAGTCAGGTGCGACAATTATGGGAGCTGAAATCAATTCCTTCTTTAACCTATTAAAAGCATTTAAACACTCTTCATTAAAATCAAAATCAACATCTTTAACTAATAAATTACAAAGAGGTTTAGTGATTTTTGAGAAGTCCTTGATGAATCTCTTCTAAAATTCGGCATGTCTAAGAAAGCTTCTAGCTCCTTTAATTGAATTTGGAGGTGGTAGCTTTTCAATCACTTCAATCTTTGCTTTGTCTACCTCAATTCCCTTTTCAAAAATTCGGTGCCCTAAAACAATACCTTCACTAACCATAAAATGACATTTTTCCCAATTTAAAACAAGGTTAGTGTCCTCACATCGCTGCATTACAAGAGAAAGGTTATGAAGATAAGAATCAAAAGAAGAACCAAACACAGAGAAATCATCCATGAAAACCTCAATGAATTTCTCAACCATGTCAAAAAATATGGACATCATACACATTTGAAAAGTCCCAGGTGCATTGCATAACCCAAAAGGCATTCTCCTATATGCAAAAGTACCATAAGGGCAAGTGAAAATGGTCTTTTCTTGATCCTCGGGGGCTATGGGAATTCGAAAATACCCTGGATAACCATCTAGAAAGCAATAGTAAGGATAACCTGCAAGTATTTCAAGCATTTGATTAATGAAGGGTAAAGGAAAGTGGTCTTTACGTGTTGCTTTATTCAATTTACGATAAACAATACACACACACCAACTTGTGACAGTTCTAGTAGGAATTAATTCATTATTATTATTTGAAATAACTGTCATACCTCCTTTCTTAGGAACAACTTGCACAGGGCTTACCCAACTACTATCCAAAATCGGATAAATAAATCATGTATCCAAGAGTTTAATGATTTCGGCCTTGACTACTTCCTTCATGTTCGGATTCAATCTCCTTTAGTGCTCAATTGTCGATTTGTAGTCTTCCTCCATTAAGATCTTATGCATGCACACACTTGAATTTATTCCTTTCAAATTTGAAATTGACCATCCCAAAGCTTTTTTATGCTTCCTTAAAACCTGCAACAACCTTTCCTCTTAATCAAGTGATAAGTGAGAAGAAATAATAACAGGAAAAGAATTATTATTATCACCTAAAAAAGCATATTTAAGATAAGAAGGAAGTTGTTTTAGTTCTTGCTTTAGAGATTCACTCTCTTCCTTACTTTTGATATTTTGAGCATTAGTATCAATGTCATCAATAATTGAAATATCTTTAGCATGCAAAGTATCTTCCACACAATTATCAATAACATCAATTCTAAAACAATCACTAGAATCCATAGGAAGTTTGCAAGAATTTAGAACATCGAAAACAACTTCCTCCTGACCTACCCTTAGAGTTAACTTACCATCGTGAACATCAATCAAGGCTCTTGCAGTTGCAAGGAAAGGTCTTCCAAGGATAAGGGATCCTTCTCTATCTTCATCAATGTCAAGAATAACAAAATCAATAGGAAAAATAAACTTACCTATCTTGACGAGTACGTCTTCCATAATTCCCCTTAGGTATTTGATTGAACGATCCGCTAATTATAGAGACATCCTTGTTGGTTTCAGCTCTCCTATCCCTAGCATCTTAAAAACCTCATAAGACATATGATTAATACTTGCACCTAAATCAGCTAAAGCCTTATCAAAATCAAGATTTCCAATATTACATGGGATAGAAAAACTTCCTGGCTCCTTTAATTTAGGGGACAATTTATTCTGAATGATTGCACTACACTCCTCCATTAACATTACCGTTTCTTAATCATCAATCTTCCTTTTCTTGCTCAAAATGTCCTTCAAAATTTTGCATAACTGGGCATTTGAGCAAGAGCTTCGATAAAAAGAATATTTATTTAAAGCTTTTTGAACACATCAAGAAATTTGAGGAAGATTTTGTCATCCTTAGATTGCTTGAGTCTCTGAGGAAAAGGAATAGGTGGAACATAAGGTTTTACCTCCTCTTTCTCCTCAAGATCAATGATAGGAATGTTCTTTTTCTCTTTCTTTCCTTCTTCCTTTCTCGGGGGTTCCTCCAATTCTTTTCTGCTCCTCAAAGTAATAGCCTGTACTATTCTTTAGGATTTTTCTCAGTATTACTAAGTAACGTACCTTGAGGTCTTGAGGCCATCATGCTTGCAAACTGTCCAAATTGGATTTCCAAATTCCTAATTGTTGCTTGTTGGATTTTGTGATTTTTCCTAGTTTCATTCATAAATTCCATGTGAGACTTAGAAAGAGCAGTAAGGAGATCATCATGTACCTTTTTATCTTGTGTAGGAAAGCCTAGTGGTGGATTCAAGGCGTTGTTTGGATTCCCATACGAAAGATTGGGGTGCTTTCTCAACCTATTATCATAAGAATTGGAAAATGGGTAATTCTTCCTTCCTTGATTCATCACGTAGTTGACTTGCTCCAAAGTTTGAGGGTTCAAATTATCCAGCATGCATTCCCTAACTCCATGTTGACCATTACACCTATCACAAGCTTGCACAATAGAACTAACTGAATTAATGGTCAATAAATCCAACTTTCTTACCATATTATCCACCTTAGCATTAAGCGCGGTTATGGCATCAATTTCATAAATTCCTGCAGTCTTTTTCTTTCCAAGGAATTTTGATAATGGCTATTGCTCGCCATCTCTTCTATCAAATCATAGGCCTCATCTATCCCTTTCCTTTCAAAAGATCCCCAAGCAGCTTCATCCAAAGTAATCTTAATGTCAGGAGATAATGCATTATAGAAAGTTTGTACCTGTAGCCACTTAGGTAGAGCATGATGTGGTCACTTTCTCAACAGGTCCTTGAATCTCTCCCAAGCTTCATACAAGCTTTCTTGATCATGCTGAGCAAAAGTTAATATCTCATTTCGCAGTTTGGTGGTCTTTGAAGATGGAAAGAATTTTGCCAAAAATTTTCGAGCTAACTCATCCCATTTGGTAAAACTTCTTGCAAGGCATGATTGTAACAAGCACGTGCCTTATCTCTCTCAAGGTGAAAGGAAATAATCTCAACCTAATAGCATCCTTAGAAACTCCATTTTGCTTAAAGGTATAACAAATCTCTAGGAAATTAGTGAAATAGGCATTTGGATCCTCACTCAATAATTCTCCATATTGGATTAAGGTAGAAAGGATTTGAATAATGACAGGTTTTATTTCAAAATTGTTAGCTTCTCCCCTAGGCCTGGTGATACTATAGGTGGTTCCATTGATAGAAGGGGTAGTGTAATCATGCAAAATGCGAACAAGATTTCTTCGATTTTGCTCCAACTGGTGCTGCAGTATCTCTTATTCCTCCTGCTCCACTAAGTCATGAATCTCGTCTTCTAATCCAACCACGGTTGATTGCCTTCGTTGTTCATGCTCTCGATTTCTCTTTGCGGCATTGTTCCTTTGACAAGTCCTTTCAATTTTTGGATCAAAAACTAAAGGTTCAACCCTTTAAGATTGTCTTTGCATAAACACCTGAAAGAATCTTTAGAAAAATTAAAATAACAGAAAAATAAATGTCTAAGTTAATAATAGATTAATTAGTATTGATATTGGTAATGTCAATCCCCAACAACGGCGCCAAAAACTTGATAGCAATTTTTGCAAGTGCTCGAAATCGCAACAAGTAATAAAGAGTGAGTAGAGTATCGTCCCATGAAGATTGTATACCAAACACTAAAATTATTTTAATCTACTATTATTTAAACGATAATAAAGATGATATTTGTAAAAGTAAGGTAAAGTAAACTAAAATAGTAGAAAAGAATTCAAATAAAAATAATTGATGAAAAGAAATCAAGGTTTAAAAGCTACCAGCGATATTGACTCCACTTAACTCTACCGAATTTATTTTATCAGTTTGTTAATCAAGTTTAATTGTTCAAGTAGGGGAAACAACCCTAGAGTCACTAACAAGCTCTCCCGATGTATTGTTAGTTGTTTTAATCCCATTAATTGCCTATCTCCCAATAACACAACCAAACATGAATTAAATCATTAATTTTTATGGTTTGTTTAAGTACTCATAACCTAAGGTGATTAAATTATGAAAACCCCCCATGAGTCAAACCATATAGTTTCCGCATCAAGTCATTATTCCCATGTAATTTATTACCCTTTTCTTATCCAAAAATCCTTCTTCCGATAGTGATTAATGAAATAAATCAATCCAGGTGATAAAATCTACCTGGAAGCATTAAATTCAATAATAAATTATAACTTGAACAAAGAGAAAACAAATCCAATATCATAAATTGGGGTAGAAGTTAAGCTACATCAAATCCCTAGTATGAGAGTTTAGTTCGACATAGCAATTAAATAAAACTCAATAAAATCTGAAATTAATTCCATAAATAATAAGAATTAATAGATATAAAACAAGATTAAGAGTTTAGAGATAAAAACTAGTCAAACAATAGCATAGACAGCTCCCCTGGTTATCTACACAACTTGATTGCTTGAATTCTTACAAAGAGAGAAAAATTAAGAAAAGAATAGAATCCAAATTTGAGATCTAAGATTCAATGATCAATTGATGCCCTAATTGTTGCTGTGATCTCTCTTTATGTAGACTTCATAGGGTGTCTGCGAATCTATAGGAAACTGATTTGAATTGGATTCCTTTCTATTTAGGAGTCTTCTTTCATCAAGTTGGGCTTGATCAATGCTTAAGATGAGCCCTTTTAATATTTTCATGCAGCCCATGCATAGACTATGCCCATATCATAGATTTACACATGCTAAACAACTAAATTTGGCCCGGTTGATTTTCCAGTAGGTGCCACGATCGTGGCACTGCATGGCCTGCCTGTGTACTTCCCTGACTTGGACATGTCGAGCTTTAGACTTCCAATTTCAGCCCCAACCTTCTTTGATGCGATGTTTGGCTATTTTCCTACTAAAAACCCTTCAAATCAAGCTTATCAAGAATCACAGGAACTTACTTAAAAATATAAATAAATCTAACTGAAAAAACTAATCAAAGTAATTAAAAATACTAAATTTCCTAATAAAAACTAAGCTAAAAATACTATAAAAATATGACCTATCATCAACCAAACACCATCATGTGGTATCCCAAACACCAATCCAATGGTAACTCAAAAGCCTCAAATCAAACTTGAGCACCCTAAAGCTTCAAACCCTAACCTCAGCACCTGAAATTCCTTAAAGTTTCAAACAAACTGGAGCACCTTCACTTTCCACGCTAAGGACAATGCTTGAGTCATGCCATCAATTCTTGGCTCGTGCATTGCTCCCTCTTAAATAAAGCCTCAAAACAGACATGAGCACTCTAAAATACCAAAGCCTTAAACAGGACCTGAGCATCCTAGATTACCACATTATCAAAAGCCTTATATCATACTTAAGCACCCTCTTTCCCCAAACTTGGGGTAATGCCCGAGTCATGCCCTCAAATCTTGGCTTGTACATTGCTTCCTCATTACCAAAAGCCTTAAAACAAACCTGAGCACCTCAAACTCCCTAAAGCCTCAAACCAGACTTGAGCATCCCAGATTACCACATTATCAAAAGCCTTAAATCAATCCTAAGCACCCTCTTTTCCCAAAATGAGGGCAACGCTTGAGTCATGCCCTCAAATCTTGGCTCGTGCATTGCTCCCTCTTATCCAAAAGCCTCAAACTTGACTTTAGCACCACAAATCATCAAAAATCTCAAACCTTGACCTGAGCACAAAGAACTTCTATAATACATATGTACTGATACCCTTCTTTGTTTGCTTCTACTAGAGAACGACAACCATAATGGCTCTACCCAATGATTTTAGAGCATTGATGGAAGAGATGCTCCGAGAGCAAGAGACCCATTTTTGGACTATGCTAACAGAGCAAAATGCTTCCCTTCAAAATACCATTACTGCCCAAAGAGAGACTATTCTAGGGGAAGTCAGGACCTTGATAACTGCCAGTCAAAATGGTAATGCTCCTCCCAACTAGATCGGGAGATCTAATGAACAACCCGCTATTCCATGCAATGACAATCAAACTGCCCAAGGGTCCGTTCCTGAGATAGGGGCCATATCCAATGCTATTGCCACCCCGAGCCAGACAGGGGATGATTTCGCTTCTCCAGAGGTCAGGAAGATGATGGAGAAGATGGACTCTTTTGAGAAGTTTTTAAAAAACTTCAAGAAGCACAAAGACTTGATTGATGTAGACTCTCTCCCACTCTTTCTAGAGGCTAGGCTGCCTACCAAGTTCAAGAGGCCCGCCATGGACGAGTTTGATGGCACCAAATGCACCAAAACTCACCTAAAAATGTATGTGGGTGCCCTCACTCCTCTTGGTGTGAATAATGAGCTCCTAGCTCAACTCTTCCAGTAATCTCTCACTAGTGCTGCTCTTTACTGGTTTGTTGCCTTGGACAATGCCAAGAAGAAGGCTTGGGATGAGATTTATAATGCCTTCAACCAGTAGTATCATTATAATGTGGAGGTTGACATTACCAGGAGAGACTTGGAGACTATCAAGTAGGGAGCCTGAGAATCCTTCTCCTCCTTTCTCATAAGATGGAGTGGTAAAGCTGCCCAGATGCTCAATCGTCCCTCAAAACAGGAACATATTGACATTATAGTTGAGAACCTACTGCTCTCATATCAGAGTGACCTTAGGACTCAATATCTTCTAGACTTTCGAGCTCTCACTGCCACCATAACTAAAATTGAGGACCTGATCCAGTCAGGCTAGATTAAAGAGAATCAAGCTTCTTCCTCCAGATATAAGAAGCCACATACTAGCTATCATGCAGTTCCTCCCCCTCAAAAGGGCGGTGAGGTGGCTAATCTAATTAGCTAGAGACTACAACCTCCTCCTCCACCAAGACCAATTGCTCGGCCAGATAGACACAAGTTCATGGATCTTGGAGTTCCTCTCTTATTTATCTTCCAGAAGGTTGTGGATGACAAGTTGATACAGCCCTTGGAACCCAAACCTCTACCAAATCTAAATCCAAAACACTATAGCCTTAACTCTTTTTGCTCTTTCCATTAGGGACCTAAGCACAAGACTGATGACTATAAAACCCTACGACATAAGATCTAGGACTTGGTGGAGACTGGCCATATACTCCCTATTTGACCTAGATCGAACATAAACACTAATCCACTCCCCCAACATTAAAATAATATCCACATGATTCACCAGGAGATAGACTCTGACTTGGACTCCCTAATCTGCCTAATCATGGACAACTCATGCTAAGTCATAGACGTGCTTGAGGAAATCGATGCCATCACCTAGAGTGGGAGACAATACCCATCTCCTCCTCTCGAAGCTTTACCTAATCCAGCCACCTTGGCCAAGGACATGTCCAATTCAAGCTCCCGGACCCCAGCCTGAGAATTTGGTTTTGGAATAGTTGAAGAAAACCAACCTATATGGGGGTTGATTCAGTCTTCCTTCGTACACTGCCAAGCTCTTGTCAAGGCAATGAATCAATGTCAAAAAACTACTAATATCACTCCAGAAGCTTTCGTGGCTTCCATCACAAGAAACCCTCTAGCAATGGCTCTCTACTTTTCAAACCATGAGATCCCTATTAGAGGAGATCACAACCATGCTCTCTGTGTTACAGTCCAAGCCAGGGGAAAATAGTACCTATGGTGCTGGTAGACAACCGATTAGCATTGAATGTCTATCCTCTAAAGGTAGCCAACTATCTAAGTTTAACTACTGAAGATTTTTTGTCTTATGATCAGATAGTGAGGGCATATGATAACACCAGATGGGAAGTATTAGGTGTAGCCTAGCTGGAAGTCACAATGGAGCCTGTAGTAATGACTATCCCCTTCCTGGTAGTGGATGTCCCAATATGCTTCAACCTACTTCTAAGAAGGCCGTGGATTCATAAGGCCTAGGCAGTAGCCTCCTCTTTGCATTAGAAGTTGAAATTTCTCCATGGAAACACAATGGTAACAATCAAAGGAGACTTGGCAAGAAAATCAGAAATTCCCTCTTTGGCCCCATTATTGGAAATTCAGCCTGAACCAGCAGTTCACCCACTGTCAGGGTTCTCCTTCAATTCAATCTAGTTTATCAGGGTAGAGTCGGGTAAAGAAATCTTCCTAATGGATTTTGATCCCCATAGTAACCCCATGGTAGCTAACATGTTGAGAACCATGTGTTACTTTCTAGGAATGGGACTGGGCCGCAACCAAAAGCTTATGGCCTCCTTTACTAAATATCCAACTATTGAACCTCTTTTTGGTCTTGGATTCAAGCCGACAGATGAAGATCGAGAGGAGGTGGAAGACTCCAAGTAGAAGGTGATAATGTGAGGTGAAACAAGGGACATTCTGATGCACCCATACTTAGTTTCATCGAAGAAGGGGAATTAGAATCCTACTATTTCTTTCAAGAACCATGGTATTACCCTTTAAGCAAGAAACCAATACCTAGTTTTGAATTTCTTCTTTATGTCAAGCTCTCAGTAGCAGACCGTGAGCCTCTCTTCAAACTATAGACTGATTAGGAGGACAACATGGAGACATCTCTATTCGACCTCTACATGATTACTGATCAAGTGGAACAAGACCCAACGAACCTCATATAGCCCATCTAAGAACCTTTACAGAATTGGTACTTGGAGGAGTGTGTAGAGCAATCAACCTTCCTTTTACCTAAACCTGAACCTGAGTCACAAATAGAACTTGAGTTAGAGTCCAGTTTAGAGTCTTTTGAGTCTTCTTTGTCTTCCTTGTCGAAAATAGGAGACCTCTTTGTAGAACTGATCATGGCACCTTTGTCAAGAATAAAAAGTTTCAATTTTCTTGTTACCCTTTCTCCACCATGAATGAGATTGCTAGCAAAACAGAAAAAGAAAATGAAAAGGAAATAAAGATAACAAAAGAAAAAATAAACATTGGCACAAAAAATGCACTAAAGCATACATTTATTGTGCATGAATGTGATTATAAGTAGGAGTTGATAGAGCTTATCAAGCAGTATTCAGATTGCTTTGCATGGACAGCCAGTGATATGACCGATATAGATCTTGACATTGCCATTCATAAAATCCCCACCTATGATCACATCAAGCTAGTGAAACAGAAACTGTAGAGATAGAAATTAGAAATCTTTCTCAAAATCAAAGAAGGAATAGCCAAGCTATTGGAGAACAACTTCATCAAGCCCATTATCCAACTTGGTTGGCCAACATAGTACCAGTTCCCAAGAAAAATGGCAAGATCAAAATTTGCGTCGATTATCAGGATCTGAACAAGGCCTGTCCTAAGGATGACTTCTCTCTACCACATATTGACTTGCTTGTTTCCAGAATGGTAGGGTCAAGTGTGATTTCAGTCACAGATCTTTATGTGCAGTATAATCAGATACCAATCAATTAGTCAGATAAACCAAAAACTTTGTTCATCACAGAGTGGGGTACTTTCTGCTATAGGATGATGTCATTTGGTCTGAAGAATGCTGATGCCACTTATCAGAGGATGGCCACCACGATCTTCCATGACCTGATGCATAAGAATGTAGAAGTATATGTCGATGACATGGTTGCCCACACCAAGGATGGACCAAGCCACTTGATTGCCCTTGAGTAGTTCTTCTCCAAACTCCGATAATACAATCTGAAACTCAACCCTGTTAGGTGTCTCTTCGGAGCTCCATCTAGTATCTTCCTAGGCTACATGCTAAGAGAGGGATTGAGATTGGTCCAGCAAAATCCAAAGCCATCATCGAGATGCAACCCCCTAAATGTAATACCCCGAAATTTTTATTTCGAAACATTCCCATTTAAATTTAAATTGTAAATTATTAGCCAATAATATTACGCCATGTAATATTATGGGGATCGAAAATCATTTTGGTTTGCCCGAAAATTTATTGAATAACC
>CANUEX010019090.1:0-12776 GCA_948099535.1 Jatropha multifida
TATTTGTATGAGAAAATATTTTTATTATATGGATATGGGCCCGAGCTGCGAATAGTATGTATTACTAATGCTGGGTCAGAATTATTAACTCTGATTGTCTTATGAAAAATATCATAATATGGGCTTACTATTCCGATAGTCAAATGAGAATAGGGATGGATTGTGATAGTTTAGGCTTACTACGGGCCTCGGGTGCCTTAACTCTGATTGTCTTATGAAAAATATCATAATATGGGCTTACTATTCCGATAGTCAAATGAGAATAGGGATGGATTGTGATAGTTTAGGCTTACTACGGGCCTCGGGTGCCTTAAGCTTACCTAGGTCCTAGTGCCAGTCCGGCCCATGGTTTTGGGTCGTGACATTACGGTTAGATAAAGAAGAGAACCAATCATATCTCTATACATTCTAATATCAACATCTTTACCTTTTTCATCTTTGTTAAATTTAGTTGTAATGCTCATTGGAGTTTTGCATACCCTTGCATTTTCCATATTGAATTTCTTTAGAAGCTCCTTTGTGTACTTGCCATGGTTTATGAAAATTCCATCTTTGCATTGTTTAATTTGTAAACTAAGGAAGAAATTTAATTCTCCCATCATGCTCATTTCAAATTCACTTCGCATAATCTTTGCAAAATCTTTACATAAAGAATCATTAATAGCACCAAAGATTATATCATCTACATAAATATGAACAACAAGGATGTCAAGTGCATTATTTTTAATATAAAATGTAATGTCAACATTGCCTCTTGAGAAACCATTTTCAAGTAAAAATTTGCTTAGTCTTTCATACCAAGCTCTAGGAGCTTGCTTTAAATCATACAAAGTTTTTCAATGTTTAAACGCATGATTTGGTTTTTCAAAATTTTCAAATCTAGGAGGTTGCTCAACATTCATTTCTTCATTTAAAAAACCATTCAAAAATGCACTCTTAACATCCATTTCATATAACATTAAATCTTTAAAGCTAGCAAATGCACATAACATCCTAATAGCTTCAAGTCTTTCAAGCGGTGTAAAAGCTCCATTAAAATCAATCCTTCTTCTTGCTTGTAACCTTAAGCCACTAGTCTAGGTTCATTTCTAACTACATTTCCATGTTCATCAAGCTTGTTTCTAAATACCTATTTAGTTCTAATAATGGAATGACTTTTAGGTCTAGGGACAAGCTTCCAAACTTGGTTCCTCTCAAATTGATTAAGTTTCTCATGCATAGCAAGAGTCCAACTTTTATCAATTTGAGCCTCACCAACATTTTTAGGTTCAATTTTAGAAACAAAGGCTACATTACCAAAGTATTTCCTTAGAGCTGCCCAAGTCATCATTTTCCCATATGGATTATTAGTTATATCTTGTTGTGGATGATATTTATGAAATCTCCACTCCTTTGGTAAGTCTTGATGTTGTCCACTTATTGTCTCAAGTATTTGCCTTTCTCTTTCTCCATCTTCATGTCCATCATTTTGATTTTCATTTTGTTTCTCATTTCATTGTTCATCTTGCTCACTTTGGTCATTTTGCTTTTCTTGTGTTATATCTACAATATCATCACTAACATCCACATTTCTAGAAGTAGAGTTAGCTTCATCAAATACAATATGCTTAGATTCTCCTACTACTAGAGACTTTTTATTGAACACCCTAAAACCTTTGCTATTATTTGAATATCCAAGAAAAATACCCTCATTAGTTTTAGCATCAAAATTAGTTAATTAACTTTTCTTGTTATTCAAAATAAAGCATTTGCAAACAAACACATAAAAATAGCTTATATTAGGTTTTTCACCTTTCCAAAGTTCATATGGAGTTTTTTTAAGAGTCGATCTTACCAAAGCTCTATTGAGAATGTAGCATGAAGTATTAATAGCTTCGGCCCAAAAATATTTTGGAAGTTTGGCATCATTGATCATTGTCCTAGCCATCTCTTGTAGTGTTCGATTCTTTTTTTCAACAACTCCATTTTGTTGAGGTGTTCTAAGAGCCAAAAAATTATGAAAATATTTCCATATTTTTGCAATATGAATCAAAGTCTTGATTTTCAAACTCTCTTCCATGATCACTTCTTATGGATGTAATGTTGTAGCCTTTCTCATCTGAATCCTCTTGCACAAATGAATAAATTGATTAAATGACTCACCCTTAGTTCTAAGGAAGAGTGTCCATGTAAATCGAGAATAGTAATCAACAATTACAAAGGCATATTATTTGACACCAAGGCTAGAAGGTGTAATTGGTCCAAATAGATCAAGGTGCAAAAGCTCCAACGGTCTAGAGGTTGATATCATGCCTTTTGACTTAAAAGAGATTCTTATTTGTTTATCTAATTGACATGCATCATAGATGAGGTCTTTCTCAAACTTAATTTTAAGTAAACCTTTAACTAGGTCCTTCATTGAGAGCTTAGAGATCAAGTGAATGCTTGAATGACCTAATCTCTTGTGCCATAACCAACTAGAATTATTGATGGATAATAAACACACATCACCAATGTTATGCAACTCGTTAAGATAAACTAAATAAACGTTCTCAAATATTTTTACAATAAACAATGTTTTGTTATCATGCTTATCTTAGACTTCACAATGTGATGATTCAAATATGACTTTTCTATTCCTACCACACATTTGAGTTACACTTGAGAGATTAAATTTCTAACCTTTTACCATGTATACATCCTCAATTGATGGATGTGTACTAACTACACCATTTTTAATAATTTTTCCTTTGCTCTTATCTCCATAGTTAACTGAGACTTCTTCCTTCATATTGATCTTAGTGAACTGGTTATTGTCACCAGTCATGTACCTTGAGCAAGTGCTATCCATATACCACAATTTCATTTTTAGCACACTCCTCAAGCAGACCTATAATCAGTTAACCAGATTTAGATACCCAATGAACATTGGGTCCCTAAGGGTTAATGGTAAAACTAGTTTTTATTTCATTAAAGTTCTTATCCTTTTTCCCAAGTTTTGCATCAAATCTTAGGGAGAAGCTTTTAGCATTATGTCCCTTAAAATTGCAAAGGCTACATCTCATAGGTACTGAAGTTAAAGTACTACCTTTGATAAAGCTTTGACCAACATTATAGCTCATAAAACCATTGTAACCAATGTCATATCTTTCTTTTGATAGTTTTTGATTTCCTAATAAAACATCCAAAGTTTTCTTTCCTTTTGTGAAAGTTCCAAATCATTTTTCAAGGTTTCAACTTCCTTTTTTGAAAACTCATTTTCACAAGTGAGCTTGTTGCAATTTTCATTTGAATCATCCAATTTTAATTTTTTCTCCAAGTAAGTCCTGACACTAGCATATAGATTAAGTGTGCATTCTTTACTTTCTTTTAAAGCTTCAGTTTCTTGTAAGAGATTTTTGCAAGTAATTTCTTTGAAAAATGCATCTCTTAAAAGATCACATTCTAATTTAAGTGAAATCTTTCCTCAAGAAACTATATCTTTTGCAAGTGTCTTTGAAATTTAAGTAAAGCTCTTTAAAATCATTTTCAAGTTCAGAATAGCTCATAGGTTCAAAATCACTTACATTACTTTCATTAGCTTTGGTCGACTCAGCTTTCTTAGGTGAAATCATCATATTAACTTCATTTGACTCTGAATCTCTTATGGCCATTAAGCAAATACTTGCTATTTTAGCTTCATTGCTTTCTTCATTATTTGAGCTTGACTCATCACTGTCACTCTAGGCTGCAATCATGGCTTGCTTTGCTTTGTTCTTTTTGAACTTCTTTTGAAGCTTTGGGCAATTTGGCTTTATGTGGCTAGGCTTTTCACATTCAAAGCAAATGATTTCATTTAGCTCTTTCTTTCTCTAATCTTTCACTTTTGATGGAGATGTTTTCTTACCAAATTTCTTATATCTTGATCCTCCTTTGTTTAGCATTCTTTTGAATTTCCTTGTTATGAGAGTCATGTCATCACTATTCGCTTCGCTTGAGCTTTCATCACTTGTTGAAACCTTAAGAGCTAAGCCTTTTCTTCTTTTATTCTCAGTTTTCTCAACATTTCCATTCATCATCATTTCATGTGTGAGAAGTGAACCGATCAACTCATCATAAGTAAATTTCTTAAAATCCTTCGCTTCAAATAAGACAGTGACTTTTGATTCCCATTTTTCCAGTACAGATAGAAGGATTTTCTTTGTGAGTTCTTCTGAGATATTCTTGCCAAGAACCTTCAAGAAGTTAACAACGTTAGTAAAGCTAATATTCACCTCAGCAATGTTCTCATCATTTTTCAAAGAGAACATCTCATAATCTCTCCATAAAAGATTTATCTTTAATTCCTTCACTTGGTTGGTTCCCTCATACGTAACTTGGAGCTTTTCCCACACTTCCTTGATAGAGGCATAATCTAAAACTTTGTTATATTCATTAACATCTAAAGCATAATGTAAGATTTTGATAACTTTAACATTTAAGGCAATGTTTTTCCAATCATTATCCATATATTCCTCTTCAGGCTTTTTAGAGGTAACACCCTCAACAACTTTCTTAGGAATTTTAGGACCTTTTATAATATTCTTCCAACATTCAATATCAACAGATTGCACAAAATTTCTCATCCTAGTTTTTCAATAAAAGTAGTTTGTACCATTAAATAAGGTAGGTCTGGTTATAGACTATCCTTTAAGATGACTATGAACACCAAGGTTAAAAGAAGAAGCTATGAGATCACTCTAAGATTATTAAACCTTTCAGATCAAGAGTCAAGGCTCTGATACCAAATTGTAGGTTCCAATAGGCAAATATCCAAAAGCGGGTGAATTGGTATTTAAAAAAAATATCATTTTTGAGAATATTATAATCACAGCAGAAGTAACTAATATACCAACTCAATTCAGATAATAATGATGTATAAAACATTTAAACGCTCAATCTGATTTATCATAAACATTAGAGTAAACAGTTCAACTAGTTACAAAATATAACTCACTGAAACCGATCTATAGAGATATTGCGAGACAGTAACTGATTCAAGCAATTCCAAAATTCAAATATTCACAGTGTAGTACAAATAACAGAGTTGATTCATTAAGCATAAATAGATAATCATGTAAGTGTGAGAGAATATATAGTAATCAAGAGATGAAAGAGGAGAAAATAACACAATCAATTTATAGTGATTCGACACTTCTTATGCCTATATCCACTCCTTAAGAAACCATCTTGAATTCCTCCATCACCAAACTCTTTTCAAGGTTAAGAGTAAAGCCTACTACAATGATGTAGTTCAACATCTAGAACTAACCATTTTCCATAACTTTTTCAAAAAACTTATAAACTTATCATTTCTAGTTTTTGCAAAAACTTACCCCACTAGTTTTTATTAAGAACTAGAAAACTTACAATTCTTTCTCTTTACACAAAAAGAGAGGTGCTTGATTACCCAAACAATATAAGCTTCACACAAGCTCTTTTCTTATAAGATTTTTCATTTTTGTTTTTCTTGTACTCTATTCTAGATTAACACAAAACCTATAAGAGAAAGAGAGTTATGCCCATTTAAGCTTAGGAAAGAGATTTTAAAAGTTTTTCAAATCAGTTTTGAAAAATCTCTCTCAAAAATACTGTTCATCTTCTTCTCTTAGAAGTGATGTATTTGAAGCATAAAGAAGAAGAAGAAGAGATGAAGGCTTGAGATGAGAGTTTTGAAATTTAAGACAATAAACACAAATCTTCTCTCATACTAAAATAAGAATTCTGCCAACTAATTTATTTTTCTTTCCACTAGAGAGACAAAGTTAATGTTAGAGAGAAAGAAAGAAGAAGAAGTAAGGTGGCAGTAAAACTGCAATAAGAAAAGAGAGAAGACTTGGGCTCTTTTATAGAAAGTGGTCTTTTCAAATTTCAAAGTCCAAGATGATTTTGAGATCCACCTTTGTCCACAAAATCTTTTTACCGAAAGAAATGTACTTTTAATTTTTGAAAGATAAGATTTGAAATACATTTTCCCTCTTAATAATTCAATAAATATTATTTAAATAAAAATTATCTTCCTAAGTGGATATTTGAACAAGGCTAGAAAGATGATTTTGATTTAGCTAGAATAGGCATAATTTATTTTTCTATTTTAACAAAATGAACTAAACCCAACTAATTTGGTTAACTCAAACTACATTGTCTTCACTTCTTCAAGTTGCCTTGATGAACTAAATTTGGATAAGCTTTAGTCTTCAATTTGATAAGATCGCTTAAATTAATTTTTGCAGAAGACTTTAGAAGTATATTATATGATAATTTATTTCAATTTATTATTTTTTATTCATCATTAAAAATCCGAGGTCATAAAAGCCCTTGAGCCAACACATCCTTCTAATTTTTATGTCACCCGATCACACACTCGTTGAAATACATGCTTCTTACCTCTCTAATCATTCAGGGAGCCCCAAATAATTTGACTGATGATGAATTGCTTTGACTCCCAGCTTGCTCTTGATTAGCTTCCTAATTACTGGTGAAGAACTAGGGCCAAAGATATTTTTAACTTTTCCAAATTAATTTTCTGTCTAGATGTTCGCTAATAATCAAAAATAGTTTTAGCCATAATCTCAGCGTCCTTTACATTTAACTTGCCCAAAGATTATCTTATCATCTGCGAAAAATAAGTGAGAAACATAATGTGCTCTTCAATAGATGTGGATTCTATGAAGCTTTCGTTCTCTTTTTGCTTTTGAAATTGACCCTAAAAAACTTTTGCATAAATCACAAAAAGGTAAGGGGAGAGAAGGTCTCCTTGATGAAGGGCTCTCTAGGGAAAAAAGTCTCTTTAGGTTCTCCATTGATAATTTAAGAATAAGATATAGACAAGACAATCCCATGATAATATCTATCCATTTCAAATTGAGACCTAAATAAGTTAAAACATTATTAAGAAGTGTCGGTCTACTCTATCATAAGCTTTACTCATATCCAATTTTAAAGTAAAGAGACCTATACGTTCTGTTTTATTTTCGTAAAATGGAAAATTTCAAAATCAATTTAGAGCATTATCCATTATTAGGCAGCCATGGACAAAGCAGCCTGTGAAGTACTAATAATATTAGGGAGAATCAATTTAAGTCTATTAGCAAGGATTTTTTATACCAATTTAAACACCACATTATAGGCCTATAATCCCTTGTGATTTCAAGGGTTTTAATATTTGGGATTAAAGTCTTAAAAATATAGTTCAAAGAAGTTGGAGACTCCCCATTATTAAGGATATAAAGGACTTTATTCTCAACATTAGTACCTACAATATGCCAAAAGGATTGAAAAAATAAAGGGGATATACCATCAGTGCTTGGTGCTTTGGAAGGATGCATTTGCTTAAGAGTGAGTCTAGCCTCATCTCTCATAAAGGGATAAAGGAGTTGTTAATTCACCTCATTAGTAATCTTCTTTTCTATTATTTCTAAAACATCATTGCAATTTGATGGACTTGTGGAGATTAACAAAATACTTATTTTAAGATCCTTATTTTAAGACCAATCATGTTATTTTAGTGGAGACTTGTGTTTTTCGATTACCAACCGAATTAATCTAGGATAATTTTGAGAAAATGGATAACAATCAATCTAACATAGTGCTATGATCATAGTTCTCATGAAGTAATAAATATTTTGCTACCAGATTTACTAATTTTAGTTATGGTTTCACTTCTATAGACACTGTCAGTGGCAGCATCAGTGACTTCAGCTGAACTACAGCGAGAGGTAATAAAACCCTTATTTCAACTATCTCGATACTATGAACATTATAGTGCTTTTAGATTTTGAAATAGTAAGTTTCAGGCTTCAAAATAACTATATTTCAATTAAAAAGATTACTGTTTTATCTATTTTGGAACTTGGATGTATTTATAATTAGAACTTGGTTGTGCACTTAAAAACAATCTATATATAGAATCCTAAAACCGAAACAAATTTTAAAAAAACAATCTTTCTCTTTGTTTTATTAAACACTATTTATTATTATTAATATAGCCAACAATTGCTCTAACACTCTTTGTTTATCGATTGATTTTTCTCCAGGATATTTAAATGCTAAGGAGTTATTTAATTGTGTTCTTTGCTTAAAATTTACTTTTAAAGCATTTAAACTTTCATGTTTCTTAAATTTGTTTTCCACAGCAACAATTATTATTTTGTTTGGCAAATGGGGAGACACGAATTACTGCTTTTGCATCTATTTTCTGCAGTTCAGATAACATAACAGGTTTCATATTTCAATTTCTATGGTTCAATCTTTTGTTGCTGTGTTGGTCGTGTAAAATGCTGAAACATAGATTAAGACAAACAAACTTTTCTTATTACTATATTTTCATGTAAACAATAGAGCTCTAATTTCATTTTATTCTTTTGCAAGTCCACTTTCAAGAAACTCTTATTGGAATTGCATTTTTCACAAATTTGATACGACTATTGCTAAATCTAATATATAATGCTTGTAATTATTCATTTCTAGGAAAGCCTTTGTAATTTATGATTATTGTTACAAGTATCATATATCAATTAATGGTGGTAGAGGATGTATGATGTAGAACAGATGATCCTTTAGACCTATAAAAGTAAAAAACATACATTATATATATTCTGAAACTGTCACTTTTGCCATGGAAGCAATCAATTAACTAACAAAATTCTAAAGATTCTTTAAAACTCATCAAGGTTTTAGTTATTTTTACAGAGGAACTAATTAACTTAATTAATTTATTTATATGATGCATAAAATCATGATTTGGCAAGCAAATCTAGTGATGTTATTTATTATGACAACTTTGTTGATTCTTGAATTGTCTACATCAATTACCCACTGCTTTTTAATTTAGAAACACAAAGGTAAAAATTATTTATCATTTGGCCTATATATATATGCATGCAGAAAGAAGCACTTTAATAGGGTAACTCGCGCAACGCGTGGGCCTTCATCTGGTTAGGATTATAATACCAATTCACATAAGCTATGTTATGGAAAGGCTTTTCCATTCTATGTGGATCAATCTCCTTTGAGTATTTTTCTTTTTACCTTTTTTATTTCTCTAATATTCATATTAGTTATTAGGAAATTAATTTTGTAGTTCCCTATTTTCTTTATTTAAGTTAGTTTTATTACTATTTTTCCTTATTTTTAATTTTAATTATATAATTAATTATTTTTTGTAGTTCTTGAAGTGTCTTTTCTATTTCTCTAATATTAATTTAGTCATTGTACAATTAATTTTTGTATTTTTTTTATTGTTTTGTTGTAAACTTGTAATCTTAACTTATTTCTCTCTCTATTATTAATTTTAATTATGTAACTATTATATAATATATATATAACATATAAATATATATAACTTTTTGTATATAAATTTAAAATTTATTCATTTTTCACTCTAAGGAAAGGGTTGTTTGGATTTTAATTTTAGTTATTACATAATTAGTTATGTAGTTTTTCTGTTTGTCTTGTTATATACTTGCAATCTTAAATGAGTATATTTTTAAATTTTTTTGGATGGTAAGCTTTAATAATAAATTAACTATTATTGTCTTCATCCCCAATTGATAGACACTTTATTTTTTTTGTTTGTCCTAAATTATAGCTCACTTACCATTTTAATAAGTTAGTTAATATGCAAATTATACTCTATTTAATGTTACTTGTTAAAAATAACTTTTTTGGGCTTTTTCTCAAAATGGTGCTATAAAAAAAATATTTCCCTAAATGGTGTTGATTAAAAAATATTTACCAAAATGGTATTCCATTGACATTTCAAAAACTTTTGTTCCAGTCATAGTGCAACAAATGTATTGTTGCAGTCATAGTACAACAAAATCATTAAATTTCAATTTATTTTAATAATGTGCGGTGGCTTTGTAGCAGCTTTACAGAGCAATATTCTCTTTCCTCTGCCTTTTTTGAATGTTACACTATAAATGAAACAATACAGCAGTGTCAGCTCAATTTGTTACATTTATAGTGAAACAATGTGAGAATATCAAAAATATGTATAGTTAACTAAAATAGTTTCATAATGTAGTGTTAGGAATATATTCACGGGAGAGCAAGACACGTTGTAAGGAATATATTCTTGGTAGTTACAAAGTTCAATTTGTTATACTTATAATGAAACAATATATTTTGTTAATTAAGTAAATATTTTATATACTTTTCTTTTGTTAACATTTTTTCTCAACAATGTTAATATATATTTTTTTGTTATTATGCTTAGATATATTTATTTTTTCTCATTATATTGTGTATTTATTTTGTTTTAGGCTCAACATTAAAATCAAAAGTTATCCTCTTATTTCAAGCTAAGTACTTGTATTTATATGTCAAAAGCATTTTAATTTAATTTGTTATTTCACTTTTTTTTAAGAATTAATTACCCATGTTAGTGAACTATTATTTTATTAAAAAAAGTGAAAGTATGACTTTGATGAAAAATTTGTTATTTGTTAAAGCAAAAATAATTATTTCATCTCTGAGGTTTACCATAATTATCTAAATATTTCAGTCTTTTGTAAAAATTTGACTTTGATGAATAATTTCTTGTATTTGTGTAATTTTTTTCATATTATAGTAATTTCTTTGTTTATATTGAATTCCTCTTGCATTTATTCATTTGGGTGGGTGATGGGTGCATTGACTATAGTAAAACATATATATTTTGATAAAAAAAAAATATTGAGTGAGATGTGATTGAAACCAAGACAAATGTTGCTATTGTATTATTATTAGTGTAACATTAGAAAAATATTTAGTACTCAATTTACACTATTGTTATAACATTGTTACAAAGCAAGATTCCCACGCCAATGATAGGTAAATGTTGCTATTGTATCATTGTTAGTGTAACAATTTACTACACCCGTAAACTTTTGTCTATATATATTTTGATAAAAAAAATATTGAGTGAGATTGGTACTTCTTCTTTTACACTATTGTCACAAACCAAAATTCCCACACCAACTAGAAAAGCTTGGAATATTGTGTCATTGTTAGTGTAACATTTTACTACACCCGTGAACTTTTGTCTATATAAAGAAAACAATGTTGTTTCATTTTTGCATTGCTTTGATTTTTATAGAGAGACACAAGTGACTCCAATAAGGTTTAATAACATTTTATTTTTTTTTAATATATTTTGTTAATTGAGTAAATATTTTATATACTTTTCTTTTGTTAACATTTTTTCTTAACAATGTCAACACTTTTTTTTGTTATTATGTTTAGATGTACTTATTTTTTCTCATTATATTGTGTATTTATTTTATTTGAGGCTCAACATTAAAATCAAAAGTCATCCTCTTATTTCAAGGTAAGTACTTATATTTATATGTCAAAAGCATTTTAATTTAATTTGTTATTTCACTTTTTTTTTGAAGAATTAATTACCCATATTAGTGAAGTATTATGTCATTGTGTCATTGCTAGTGTAACAATTTACTAAACCCATAAACTTTTGTCTATATATATTTTGATAAAAAAAAATATTGAGTGAGATTGGTACTTCTCCTTTTACACTATTGCTATAATACAAGATTCCCACGCCAACTAGAAAAGCTTAGTATATGAAATAACCCATTAATTTATTTTCAAAAGAATTTTTATTTAAAATTTAATTGTAAATTTTCACCAATGAGAATTGGTGAAAAATAATATTTTATACCGCGAACCGAATCAAAAACCGAATTTAAATAGTCTAACTCAGTCAAAAAATCCTTAAATCAAATGGAATTAGGCGAAATCGTTGGGTTAGACCAAATCGGTTCAAATTGAACCAAAATCATTTAATTAAAATAAATAATAATAATAATAATAATAAATAAATAAATAAAAAAACCCCAAAACTGCTTTCACTCTCTCTCGCGCGCGACCCTCCTCCCTCTGGATCGCAGTGTGCGACCTCCTCCTCAGCCACCACTTCTGGCCAGTGTCTACGATGATCAAACACAACCAAGGCACGAGCTCAACGAGAGCAACTCAGTGGTGGTCTTGGATCGTGAAGTTGAAGTCGCTGATGGGAGATATCGCGACTGGAAGCTTTGAGGTTCTGCAGTGAAGTTTTCCGGCGATCTGAGCCGTTTCCGACGACTTCAGGCCATGAGGTGGTCATCGATCTTCTCCCCACGACGCTGCGAGCTTTTCCCCTCCATTAATTCCGGAGATGGAGCAAGGAGAACGAAACCACCATGAAAGACGGTGGTGCAGTCACTGTCGGGGCCTCTTCCGGCCAAATAAGGCACAAGCAGCACAAATTGATCACCGATTCTGAATCCCCACAGAATTTCGAACATTTTGATGTAAAGATCACCCAATTCTGGGCAAGTTCGATTTTCTGGCTACCATGCACGGCGGCGCAGGCGGCGGTCCAGCGAGACCTCCAAGAACTCAGAATGCTGCATTTCGCGCGCTGAACACGAATCTGAAGTTCGATTTTCAATCGGTATAATTTATGTTTCAGTTATTTAAATTCAGTATAAATTCGAAATAGGAAATTAATACTGTTAAATTAAATTGGCTTAATTAAAATTAAGTGAATTACATGAAAATTAATTGCGAAATGAATTTATAAATTCATTAGTGAAATTAGCCAATTTAAATGGATTACAAACAATGATGAAAAGGATTTATAAATTGGAAAAAAATATAAAATTAAGACAGTTGAATTGTTAAAGGTAGAACAATATAGATATCGAAATTGAAATTGAGTGAAATTGAGATTGGAGATTGGGAAATAACTGTGAATTGCCTGATGGAAGGACTGTGTATTGTGATGTGTAAAA
>CANUEX010019096.1:0-35853 GCA_948099535.1 Jatropha multifida
ACAAATCAAAAATTTATTTGTTATTTGCAGATTTGGGAATTAGATAGTGCAAAAGCAGAGTTAGACGCATGCCTCCCCCTTCCCTCTTAACGGGGCATGTTTAGTAGGATGAATGGAATGGAAAATGTAATTTATATTATCCATTTCTTTATGGCCGAATGTATAATTTTTCTCTTGAATTTTTTTAAATTGTTATTTGTGCCCCCTTCAACTTTGTGGGGACCACTTGTGCTCCTTAAGTTGCCTTTTTTGCTATTTTTGTGCCTCTTGACACATTGTAAAGCAGCCTCATGAACTCACATGCAAATAAAAGCGTGAACCCCTTAAATTTTATTAAGCATGGCAAAAACGATGTCATTTTACATTATTCAAATCATTCTTAGAAAATCTTTTATCTCAAATTTAGCATCAATTTCATCAAAGAAAATTCTCTTTAATTTGAAGTTTTAAATCTATTTGTGTTTTTGAATCTTGATTTTATTTTATTTTTATATTCTTATGTTTTTTTTAATTCCAAAAGAAAAAAAACAATGGAGTTAAGATTTTTTTTTTTGAGAGAAACGAGTTTCATCAAGATGGAGGTGCTGAAAATTTTTTTATTTTCCTCTCAGTTTGGGATTTCGGTTGATGACAAAGAGTTAAGATTTTTCTTTCCATTTGGAAACCAACGTAGTTTTGATTTAACCAACCTTTTGTACTTCTTCTCTTTTTTTCTTTCCTATTATTTTCTGTATATGTGGAAACCAATGTGAGAGATAAATTGATTACAAATTAACTGCTTATGACATGTCAACGTGAGTATATTTCACACAAAATCTTCAATTTGCTAAGATTACAAAAACTACAAAAAAACAATTTAAAGAGGGTACAAGTGGTCCCCTATATAAAATTAAAGGGCATAAATGACAATTTGAAAATGATGCATTCCGCCGTTCTTTTATTCAGTAGCAAGTAAAGTTTGTAAATGAGGATTGGATTAGGAATCGGCATGGATACGGATTCGTGATCACTGTTCAGAATCCCAATTCCATATAAGTTTTATCTTAAGTACAATTATACCCTTATTATTTGCTTTATGTTTTGTTATTTTCTTATTTAATTTCTCTCTCCCCAACACCTATTGCCATCTCAATAATCATTGATAGAACTAACATTTAATCCATATATATTTTTAATTATTTCTTTTGTTAAAGTGCTCCAAGTTTTATTGATTTTGAAATATATATATATATTCCCGTTTGAAATAAAATTATGTTTTTTGGAAATTTATTAGGAACAAAAAATAGAGATTGAGAAATAACTTTTGTTGACATATTTACAATATTTTGTAATTATAAACGATAACTATATATATATATATATATATGGTTAATACGAAGAGTGGGTCTTTTTTAATAAAATAATTCGTTGACTTATTAAATTATAGTAATATTAGTGATATGGGTGTTTTTCTACTAATTTTGGATTATATTCCTTTATTTTTATGCTAAACACAGAATAAGAATTCCATTCTCTGTTCTATTCCATTATATATTTCGTATTCCATCTAAAGGTGAGTGTTCGATTTAACTAAACTAGACCGAACCGAATTGATTCAATTTGATCTGACCAAATTGATTTTATGATGACAGAAATCAGACTTAATGCAGCGAAAATCAATTTGGCACCAAATTGGACCAGATCATTCAGATTTGGTTTGATTATTTTGGACTGAATAGTTATCACTATTCAAATGTAATGGTAATTGATTTCTTAAAAAATTGATCAAACCAAATTGAAATGAGCCGGTTCAATTCAATTATTCAGTTAGAAGCTACTATTGCTCACCACCCCTAAACTCATTCCTTTCTTTGTACTAAACATGGTCTAATTAGTGATGACTATCAATCTAGCCATCAACAATACTCGGTTCCTAACTGAAAATCGAACTATAGCAATTCAGTTTTACTTTTAATAACTAATTTAGTTTAGAATAACCCTCAAATCAACCAAACCATCAGCTGCTAGGTAAAAAATATTAGGATAACGTTAAACCATGCTGATTCAGTTTCGTTCAGTTTAATTAGCAGAAATGTTCAACCCTATGCCCATCCATGGATAGATGGAAATGATTTGTTTCACTTGGGTTGGGCTTTGCCCCAATCTTTAATTTTATTACCATGCAAGATACAAGAAAGCCAATCTTGTCGAACCGACAAAAGGTCCATTTGAAATTAGCCTGATAACGTATAACTAAAGCCACAGTGAGAGGCAGACAGACGAATACATGATATACTAGATCATACATAATTTTTTTTTTCCTTAACATTAAAATAAAACAATTTCCTTTGAAGATCAATTATTTTCAAGTTCTATTTCCATGGATTCTTCTTGAATCGGATAACAAAACTCAATATTTAAAGCTGCCTCCTGAGATTCCGGAGAAGACGTCCTTTGCTCTTCCAGGAAATCTGTATCCATTGCGTAGGCAGATGAACTTGGTTCATTTTCATAACTTTTTCTACAAGTGTGGGATCTGAAATCTTTCTGCTTGAAGATTCGTAACAATTCAAGAATTCTGCTCCACAGTGAAGCATTAGAATCAGAGGTAATCAAGATTCCTCTGTTTTTGTGAATAAACATAGCCATATATATAATTAGAGACAGTAAAGAAGCTATTCCAGCAATCAAGAATAGACCCCAGAAACTGTTTAGACCAAGCCTATTTGAAGGAACTGAATTGCTACGGTCTGGACAAGTCACTTGTTCTCCGAACCATTTTTCTTCTATTTCTTTGATTTTGTCTCCTTCAATCACCTTTAAAATAGCTCTAGACACATCAGCTGTTAAAGGAGAACCTCTAGGGAAGACCTAAGAATAACAACATTTAAAATAAAAAGAATACCCATGTAAGAAATTCTGCATTTAATATTTGCGATGTTCTGAGTTCAAATTCTCGTCAGAGCAGTTAGCAAAAAATAAATGAATAAATAAATAAAAAGAAAGAAAAAGGAGGAAAAAGAGAGGGCAAACCCACAAAGCCACGTCCATCTGTTTTAAATTCTTGAATGTTTGATATGTTGTTTCTATACTGGGATTCCAACGTAGAAGTAGTTTCAACCAAGGTATATTTAGAGCAATTCTGTGCCATAATTAACTTAGTCGATGGTGATTCATCAAAAGCAGCAGCAAAGCCTCCATTTTTACTTCCTTTTGAAAGAAGATCATTACATTCTTCAGCAGATTTGTAAGGCACGAGCCTGGATTCCTTGAAACCCAAGCTTCTCAAGATTCCCTTAACAAAAGAACCATTCTGGTAGCCTACATTTTCTCCATTTGCAATCAGTTCATCTATGGTGGTAACAGAGGGTCGTAGCTGTTCCATGGTTAGAAAGCTTGATAAACTTGCAGCGTAGCTTTGTGTTAGTACGAGTGCGACAAAACACCATATGATTACTACGATTCTAGCCAAGTTGCTCTCCACTCTTTCTCCTGCGATTATAGTTTTATACATTTTGAAAATTATTAGATTGAGTCGAAAATGCAATTATTAATATGTACACATAAGAGGTGAAAAGGAAATTAATTACTGTGTGCAAAAACCATTGTCGAGAAGGAAAACCAGAAGCTAGTGCCCACTTGCTGAGAAGGAGAACCTTGAAACTCTTCATTTATCCTGTGTTCAAGAACCCATACTACAAATGCAATAAAAATGAAGAAACACAAGCTTGTAACCCAAAGATCCCATGTTAGAGGTTTCAAGAAAACCCATGGTTTCTCACTTTCTTCATCTGTGGTTGGGACAATCATCGATACGGTGCTAGCTCCTGTGTATGGCAAAGTAAAATCCACATATTGGGATCTGTTGGCAACAATAGATATATCTCCCACCACAGCATCAAACTTCTGTTGGCAACAGTATAAAAGGAAAAAGAACACACAGAAACCTTAAGTGACAATGCTTATTGAACCATAAATGATTCATATAATTTGAGAGAAAAATGAGAGTGAGTAAGAAATTCTACCCCTAAGTGGACTTGATACACCAAATCGTTGTAACTTCCAGCGCTCTTGCCATTAGGATTGGCAAATGGAATGTACTCATAAAGCAAAGAATACGGTAATTCTTTCACCACAGCATCAAAAAGATCTATGCTGAAACCTTTTACACTTGAGGTATTGGTAATAGGATCTACTGTCACATTCACAAATTGCATGAAACCCTCCTTTACTGGCACTCCTATCCGTAATTTCTTACCATCTGTTGGAGTCTCCCAACCTTTGGGAACTAAAGCTGTATCCCCTGGCCATATAATAGTAGCTAGAGGTCTAGTTTTAGAAGAATTTAATGGTAACTTCATTCTTTTGAGAAGTCCTTTTTCAGGTACCCAAAATCCTACCCTTCTTGCTCCATCCCCATTTACATTAACTATCTGGAAAGCTGATGACTTTAACTGCCCATCTACAAATTGGAAATCCCCTGTGAGTCCTCTGAAACTTATGTCTGATAATGCTTGACGAAGATTCAGACCAATTTTAGAAAAGCCAATATTTTCAAGATCTGTTGTTGAGTTGTTAGAAAAACTTGACTTTTCAAAGTCAAAGTTCTTAGTTCTAGTTGAAACATTCTCAACTGCCATGGCTAATGCTATTGTAGCATCGTAAGCCCATAATCCATACATGTTCAATTTAGCATCATCTTTCCCAGGATTATCCTGATGGAATTTCCTTTGCCATTGTACTTGAAAATTCTTTGACTTTTCCATTGGAACGTGAGGTTTAATACCCAATACTCCTTGCATTGATTCAATAACAAAAGAATCCATTGAATCCAAGAAATCGGTCATTCTATATGTCATTATCCAAACATAGCCTTTACCAATCATTCCAATCTTTTTTGCATTTATGAAAAGCCTAGAACCAAGATCGGGCAACATGTGCACAACAAAAACTCTACTTCTCATTTCCTTCAACTTGTAAAGCTTTTCAATAATTTGACTGTCTGTGGCCAATGGAGAAAGAGCACTCCGGTAAGGGACTTGAGTATCAACTGTTTGCAAGGCATCGATTAAATAAGGTACGATTCCAACTCCGTATTCATCGTTAACATAGACAAGCACCGCTTCTCGCCATCCAAAAGCTTGAATTATTGCACTTATGGCATTTACTTGAGCAGCGTCGTTTGGTGTAGCTTGAAAGAAGTATGGACTTCGAATAGTAGTAAGAGAAAGGGTTGATGCAGAAAATGATATTATGGGCACTTTAGCTTTTTGTCCAAGTTGGGTTACAAAATTGGCTTGCATGGATGTCGTTGGCCCTATGATGGCTTCTACTTGAATATTTCTTATTAGGTCCAAAGCTGTTTTTTCAAGAGGAGATGACAGAAAAATAAGGTGAATTTCTTTCTTTTCTATTTCGGTTTCTTTCTGAAATGGGTAAGTTGTCATAATATTGTACATATATATTGCTTAAAAATACTATGATATTACTATTTACAAATACTTCATTCCATTTATAATAATAGGCCTAATTAATAAAGTTACACCATAATTTGTACTTAAATGTTGCATTCCTAATACATCTTAAGTTAATTTTTTTTTGTGCAAACCACCGGTATCAGGACCATATTATCAGAGACCACCTAATCCAGTTCGAAGCTTAGTCACAGTTAAAATTTTTCCATTCCTCCCTATAAGAGCATTTAGTGAGAATCGAATCCGAAAACTATTTTTACATGTCTAGCCTGCATTACCAACTAAGTCACAATTCCTAAATATCCTTATGTTAAATATTAGTCATCCATTTTTTAAAGTTATAGGAATGACTAATTATGTAAATGGAAATAATAATTCCTCTATCTGTCTCAAAATATAAATCATTTTAGAGTGATTATTTTGTTCCAAAATATAAATATTTTAAGAAATAATAAATTAAGCATATTTTTCTACTATTATCTTTATTTATGTTGGATACAATAACTACCTTCACAAATTACCATTGAGTTTGAGATAAAGAGTAATTTAGTCAAATTACTCTTAATTTTATTATAATTTAAAAAAATTAATTACTTTTTTTACTCCCCATGCAACAACCTTATATTCTGGCAGTTGGTACTTTGTTATTTGTTCTAAGATTTGATTATTGGTAACACAGTACTTAAAATATATTATATTAAATTTTGACATAGGTGTAAAATTTTCTATTTTCAAAAGTTTAGATAATAATCATACTTTTTGAAAAAGGTTTGACTTTGTTCATTTTTTACATTTATACTGATGATCGAGACTAAGGTTGTGTTTATTTTTATAAAATAATTTGCAGAAAAATATTTTTCATAATTTTTCATTGTTTGTAACTTTAAAAGAAAATAAGTGAAGAAAAATAAATTATTGGTCAATGAAAAATAAGTTAGCAATAAGAAAAATAACTTACCCTTGTTTACATAGAAAAACATTTTCCTAACTTATTTTATAATTCAAAACTAGTCTTTTTGGTCTACCAATGAACACTCGTGTTAAGAGATGCAATTGTCGGCATGTAGTTGTGCAATTGTGAGCCCCACAGTCTCTTTGGAAATATAAAAAATGTGCCAAGTGACTTTTTTTTGGAAGAAACTTTTAAAATAGTTTATTGATAGGTCTGTACCATTTAAAATATATTTTATATGATACTTTTTATAATATGATTATTTTAAAATAATCATTAAATTATTTTAATAATATATTTTTTAAAATATGTTAAAGCTCATACCATTTTAAAATATATATTTTAGCAATATGTTTTAAAGTAATTATAATACTTATATATTGTTAAATTATCTTAACATGATATATACGGTATTGTTAAATAGTTTAATTAAAAAAATTAAATTACACTATTAGACTAAATTAATCATCATTATAGTATTTATATTATGAGAATATTTTAAATAGAAAATCTAATTATTAAATTTATCTTTAATATAGATTACTTATGAATAATATAATAGATGTAAATGCATTATGTACATGATGTAAAATTAAATTTTTTAATACTATATCAAATGTTGAAAAATATTTTTCAAGAATTTTTTTTTAAAATATTTTTCAAGAATGTTTTTATAAAGAACGTCCGAAAATAATGCATTTTCCTATAAAATAATTTTCATGAAAAATATTTTTTTACAAATTATTTTTCGGAATCAAAGGAATCCTCGATCATTGGCCAAATAATCTCAAGGACGTATATACTCACACATCGATCTAATGCATTCAAGAATATAATATTATTTTCATAATGCTTTCCAATCACATAAAACCTCAAGTAACAAGAACACTCATTTTAACCAACTAAACTAATCATATTGGATATATTTGGCATTTGGCATGTATAATATTAATAGAACATGCAACTAAATAAAAATGGAACCTAAATTTTTTATCATGGAAGGAGATAATAATGTGGTTAGTACAAGTTAAGAAGAAATTACTATTTGAAAATTGAGGATATATTCGATAAAATTAATTATTTTAGTACGTAGCTGCAGTTGTTTTGATGACATGTTAGCTATTTGCATAATTTTTTATAAAAAATTAAAAGTTGAACGTTACAGGGTTAACTTTTTATAAAATAATGACTTCACCTCTAAAAGCTAATTTAAACAATATATTGTCGAATATTATAAAAAATAGTGTAAAATTATTTAAAAAGTTTTTGCGGAAGTGGATTAACCAGATAAAAAAATTAATATGAGACACATGAATAGAGAAAACCTGCAGAAGCTGCAGCAACAACATCTCTCTTGGAGTCCCTGATGTTGAGAACCAGCCTGGTTCTATAGTAAGCATGAGTACCATAGAAGTCTTTGAGAGCCATGTCGATGCAGCTCAAGCCCACCTTTCCTATCCAATCTTCAAAGTCAATAACTAAACCTACATTGATTGGAATAGTCTCATTTACTGTTTCCACCAACAGAATCTTTAATGGAAGGAGGAGGAACAAGTAAGAGAAAGCAATTCTTGAATTACGTTTCGACATCTTTGACCTATGAAATTTGAAGTGCTTCAAGCATTATGCTTTAAGCTTTAGAAAGATGTGCTATTTATAAGCTTTCAAATTAAGGAATGAACATTACAGGATAAGACTGTTATTGGATGGAGTATCTATATATATTATATAACATGTCAGAATTCAAACTCTACTAAGAATCTTTATGTAAGAAAAGAAAAGAGAAGAGGAGGAAACTTCTTTGGTCTTTATGTCAACCGCTTTTTTAGTTTTTTACTCCTTGTGACTTCAACTTAATCGGGTTTAGGTTTTTGGAGTGTCAACAAGTGTAATTTGAGGAAAAAAAAATCGTAATTGGTTTAGGTTTTTATGGGATTAGTTTGATCTGTTAAGTCTCACAATGAATAAAAAGAATATAATGATTGTATTTGATAATAATTTTTTAAGTAATTTTTATGAAAATGCTAAACATTATTTTTTATAGTATACGGTAACATAATATTTGAACTAATTTTTAGAGAGTAAATCAGAATTTAATAAAAAATTAATAACATTTTGCTTTTAACATTCTATGAGAAGATATTAAAACAGCTAGCAGCTAACAACTACTAAATAACTAATTTTGGTACACAAACCCAAACACATGATATGATATAAGTAGATTGTATCTATCGTATCATACACCATGTAAGAATTCTAGCTGTAGTAAGAATTTTTCATGTAAGAAAGAAGAGTGAAGAGGACGCAACTTCTCTGGTCTTTATTTAGTCTTCTTTGGTCTTTTTTTTTATATAATGAAATACTAAAGTTAGAAATTAAGTCAACTTTGTTTGGTTTCTTATTCCTGGTAACTACTACAACGTAATTTCGTTTAAGCTTTTGAAGTGTTCACAAGAGTAACTTTCTCCTCTGTTTGTTTGGTTTCTTATGTCCCAAACTAGTCGATAAAAATATTTAAAAAATTATACCGTTTTATTGTTTTTAGTGAATGGTCAAAAGTGCCTTCTTTTAAATTAAAGAAAAATTATTCTAATTGGCTTGTGCGTGTACATTGGGTCTAAATAAATCTTCTGTCAAAAACACTTTTTAGAGATGATTTTGGCCAGAAAAAAAAATAATTTTTCAGATAAAAATTGGTCCTGTTTAACGGCCAAAAAATTTTTACAACTTCGACTGTTGAAATTCGCTGCACTTAATGTTCGCGGAAGAGTTTAGACAACTAAAGTTACATAACTAGACTCCGTTAATATAATATAATTATATGAGAACTTAAAGATTTAAGGTCTCTAACTAAACAATCCATCCGTTTGGAAATATAAAAAAAATAAAAATGCAGAAATACTCAACAAGATATATCCTTGTAAAAAAAGACAATTAAATAAAACAAGGGAAAAGAAAATTAAAGGGAACTACCACCAAACAAAAAAGACTATGGGTGATAGCTCTGGAAGGAAAATTTAGGAGGGTGTACTGAATTAAAAATCTGTTAGATTTTAAAAGACTTTAAAATTCTAATGCATTCGAGCTAGATTCTTTTAAAGTCTATTAAAATTTTATGGTATTCAATTCAGACTCTTATAAAATTTATACAAATTTGATGGTCTTCAATTGTGACTTTTTAAAAGTTCATACAAATTTGATGGTATTCAAAAAATTATTGATTTGGAAAGATTTTATAAAATAATTAATTTCGTTGGATTTTAGAGGGTTACGTATGAATAAAAAAGTCATTCAAACATTCATCCTCCAACTTAAGATTTCATCTTTTAAAATCTAATAGACTCTTGGTCCAATACACCCCTCAATAGAACAAAACTGGATAAGGTACCAGCGAATTTTGAACTAGCTATATAGGTATCCGTTGAAATTTTGTTATCCATATCTGTTTTAAATCCATTTAAATACCTGTGTAAGAATTTATATTTAAACCCGTTTAAATATTTACTATTTGTATTTATTCAAAAATCCATTGAAAAGCACCTTTTAAATGGATAGGGTATACGCGAATATTTAATTATCTAAATTTCAAACTTAATTGAAATACATTTTTTACTATTAATGAAAAGGGTACCCACTACCGAACCCGTTTGATATAGTAGTTAAAGGGAGTAGGATGGTCGCCGACGACACTGATCATTGCAGACCTTTCACTATCGGTGACGATAAGTTTTTAACGAAGAAAATAATGATTTTGGAGAAGATGATGCATTTTACTTTTAATCCCTCATTATTTTTCAGTTTTTCATTTGGCTTTTTAATTTGTTCAATTAGATCCTGAAATTAATTTTAATTGGATTATATAAAAATCATTGTAATTTCATCAAAGTCAATAAAAATCTATAAAAAAAAGCCACACCAATTCTACAAAACTCTATGTAAAATTCTAATGAAATTTGTGAAAATTTTAGAAAAATTTTCAATTCTATCGAACTGAATAATTCTTTTAAAATATAACACAATTCGAATCCAATATACTCTTATTAGAAGAACACCGAAGCAAAGAGAATTAAGTTTGACTTGAAACTTCTAGAACTTAAATAGTTTAAGTTTATTTATTTATTTATTTATAGGATGGCTGAAATAATATGATCTGCAACATGATAAGGTAGTTTTTCACTTGACTTAGCAAATTAGTAGAACCTCTTGTAGTAGAGAGAACTTAATCTTGAGATCTTATATTCCTCGGATTAGCAAAAAGACCAATCAAATCATACTTTATTAGCTAATTAGTTTAAAATTTTGAAGTGTCTATAAATATAGGAAAACACTTACCTACATCTATTATATGGGTCTATTTATACACACCAAACTTAGTTTTAGTTCAAACAATGGTATTTTTTATTGTACACCAGGGAAAAAAAAAGGAGAAAACGGTAATATTTTTTTTAAAAAAATTATTAGCTTGGGTGTAGGCAAGAGATTTCTATAAATATAATTTTTATTTATACAATATTATTAATTCTGAGCCAAATGTATAAACATACCCTTATATTTTACGGAAAAAATCTTATACGTGGCACCTCAAACTTTGTGAGTAACATTAAGCCCCTAAAGTTATGAATTTTGCTAATATTTTATTTTTCTCTATATTATAATTTTTTTTTAGTATTTCAACATTTATATGTAGATATTCACTTAATTTGTAGCTAATATAATCTTTGTAATATTAATTTCCACATTTTTTTACTATCTAACATGTGAAGTTCAATTGGTACATTTATGTGTAGATATTCACATTTTTGCAAGTTAAAATATTTAATTAGTACAATTTTATAAATTGCAATTTTTAATATGTCAAAGTAAAAGTTGAGGATGCCACGTGATTTTTACCATTGAGTGCAGTGATGAATTTATGAATTGGACCATCAATTCTTACTTGTAACTTCTAGAACTTAATTAGATTAAGAGAGTTAATCAAAATAATTTGTTTTGGTAATTATTAATTGTTTTAATAAACTGTTAACTGTTTGAATAGCTCTTTATAAAATGCTAGAAACTAAACGTTAAATAAATTAATTTTTTATAAATACTATCTTAACTTTTAAAATTATATCAAATGTTATATTATCAAACATTATAAAAAATAGAGTTTAACATTTTGATCAGTTAAAATACTAAAAATTACCCACCTTTTATGTTTTTGGAGTGTCCACAAGTGTAACTTTGATTTGCACAGATGCTAAATTTTGACTTCTTAGGTTTTTTTTTTAAAAAAAAGAATTGACTTTAATTGATGTTTAGTGGAGATAATGGCCATAAATTAAAATTTTTCACTTTTACGCTTCAGAAGAAAAAAAAAAAAAAGAATCAACTTGAGTTGATAGTGGGGTTAATGGAATATTTCAGAGCCACCACACGAAATCACACTGTAATTTCAGGAAAGTGTTTTTCGTTTATATTGAAACTTTCAATCAACCTGAACTAGAACCACACATGTTCACATGCTTCTACCAGAATTCGTTTCGTTTCCCAATTTTCTTTTTAAAAAATATTGCTTTTAGATTTTGTAATATGGCGGAATCATGATCTTCTACTAGAGGGTTGGAAAATTCAGGGAAAAAAAGAAAACTACGAACTTATAATTTGTTTTGAGCTGCTGGCATGTGAAATTCAAGAAAATTAATTATTTTTAAAATTTATTTTAAAGAGAAATTATTTTTCTGATTGTCTTTTTTTTCTGTTATTAGACAACACCATCATTGTTTTCGCTCGTTGGAGTAAGTACTAAGTAATGTGGTGATTATCTATTGTTTTTTGTTTTGTAGTATTATATAAAAAGTTAGTGTTTGAAATCGTAGCATCTGACGTCTTTCTTCCCCTTCAAATATTTTACGTGCTAATCTGTAAGATTGAGAGGATTCATAATTATCCCAAAGATCACTGGAGGTGAGAGTTGACCACTTTTAATGGAGACTTTGCTAATTGATTTAATGATTGACAATGACAAGGAATCTCTTTTATATAAAACTTTTTAGGTTAATATACATATTATGAGCTCAATACCTAAATTTATTCTTCAGCTTTTCAATTTTAATTTCACGGCATTCTAACTTTGTGGATCATTCGTATCGTACATCTGAATTTATAAGATTTTAATAGTATCATATAATTTTTTAGTGCTAATTATTTTTAGAATTTTGACTTTTATCTATAAAATATCAATTTGATATGTAGTTAATATGACTTTTAGAATAATAAATTTTAAAAATTTCAACTTTTAATGAGCGTGTAATTGATATCATTTTGCAAGTTGGAGTATTCAATAAAATAAATTTAAAAATTAAAGTGTTTAATAAATATAGTTTTATAAGGTTAGTATTTGATTGGTCAAAATAAAAGTTGAGGGTGCCACCACAAGATTAAAGTAAACAAAGTTTAGGAATAAATTTATGTATTGTGCCATCAAAAAAACTCTATGCATAAATTCATCTATATACTTTATATTAAAAAATTTTATGTCATTTTCAATTTTTACTTTTACCCATTGAACATTTCAACTTATAAAATTAAATAATTTAATTTATAAAATTATATTGATTAAATAATTCAATTTGTAAAAATTATTGAACGCTTGAACTTGTAAAATTAAATTGAATAAATATTTATAAAAATATTATTCCAAAAATCTTTAAGTGAATATTTCACATATAAATATTAAAAGCACAAAAAATTATGGTTGCTAGTACAGAGAATGATACGATCCTTTCGAAGTATGTAATTTCAAGGGCATGATAGGTCCCACCAAAGTTTAAGCTACCCTAAGTTTTTTATTCATAAAGTACGAGGATAAATATATATATTTGACAAAAAAAAATTACATTTAAAATCTAGTAAGATCTTGCATGGTGAGTTTTGTTAGGAATTCAATTAATAACAAATAATTCATTCAATATATTATTTTAGTGAGTTGGACTTATTTTTAATATAAAACAAGTTCTGAATGTTTCTATTTTTTTCAATTAAATGGAATGTAATTCTCAAAAAAATTATTTTAATTTATATTTGCATTGCTTTAATTTAAATAATTTACTTATGTACGATGAAAGGTAAATTTATAGGTTATTTTTTAAATTCTTAAATGTTGAACTGAAATATTAATTAACACAATATATTATTATAAGCAAATTATTGTTATTCAATTGATGTATTTAGTTAATTATTTATTTTTTTGAACTTTCCATATATTCAAATTAAATGAAACATAATCTTAATGGTGAATTGAAATTAATATTTTAATTTTATTCATTAATCTGATTATATTATTTAATTATTTTTTATTAACTATCAATCTATTATAACTCTATTTTTTATAGAATAAAAACTTTATATTTATTATATATTAATTATAATGAAATCTTATTAATTTCATTTTAACTTCATTATTTAATAAAAAGAACATTTAACATGTTAACATGTCATCACTTCCATATTTTAACATGTTAGCACATAAATATTTAGACCTTAAAAATTATATATTTATATAAAAAAGATAAGGTATTTTGATTAGTTCACTTTTCTCGTTATATATATCATTTCCTAAATTTATATTTATCCGATACAGGTTTACCTACATGCTTCTACACTCTTTCTCAAGAGGCAATTTGATCATTTGACAAGTATACAATGGCCCAGCACAAGTCCATTAGGATACAATACGATCCATACGAGAACTTTCCTCATGCAATATAAGTTCGAATCCCAGATTTTTTGATACTATATTAAGAATATGAGCCCTACATCAAATATTGATGTAGATAATATCCATAGATAATTTTTTTCAAATAGTTTAATAATTTTTAAAATGAAATAATTAGATAAAATTTTTAATATTTTAGATGATAAATTCTTTATTTTTTTGGTTATTTGAGATGAGAGAATTGAATTTGATAAGACAAAATGACCATCAAGGTTGAAGTATTCACACCAAATACAAATAATTAAAAAAACGAAAACAAATTTAAAAGGATTGAAAGAAAGATAGATTAAGAATGTACTAGGCATTGGCGATTACCTTTTGCATTTTCTTTTACATATGCAAATCATGAGCTAAAAATTAATGATAGCCCATGATTTTCTTTATATCTTTAGTTTCAAGAGCAAAAGACTAAAAAATCCAAAGCTTGTTTTGAATTCACTAATGGCAATGCGCATAAAATACAAACATTTAAAACAAAATAAAATGCTGAATATTGGAATTAACATTAAAAAAGGAAATGAAAGACTAGTTGGACTTGGACTTGGACTTGATTAGTGCTTGAGCATCAGAAGGGGATGGAAGGGCTGGAATTGCTCCTTTCTGAGTCGTACAAATTGCTCCGCATGCATTAGCAAATGTCAATGCCTCCTTCAATTTCTCTTCATTCTGCAATTCATTCATAATAATTAATTAGCCATACAATTATGTAAATTAATTAATTAATATAAATAAAGGAAAAGGGTAATTAAAGAAAAGTACATCAAAAATTGAAGTATCTTTAGCAACAGAGCACAAAAGTGAACCAACAAAAGAGTCACCAGCTCCAGTTGTATCAACTGTCTTAACAGAAAAACCGGCCACCTTTCCTTTGAAACTCTTGGTGAAGTATCTGCATCCCTTTTCTCCATCTGTCACTACCAGTAGCTTCAGGCCTTCATGCCACAACTGAAGGGCCACTTCTTCTTTGGTAGGATCTCCTTGTGTCAAGAATGCCACCTCCTCATCACTCACCTAAACCAAATTATAAATTAACCAACAAGCGGTTGCATTAGCAAAAACGAATTTTAAAATATTAGGTCATGAAGGGATGGAGCTCCTTGGGGCCACGGGCCACCCCAAGAAAAAAGGTTACTTGTTGATCCTTAAAAATATCGAAAAATTATATGACTCCCTAAAAAAATTAAAAAAATTCATTTAGTTTCTCAAAATAATTGTCCTAGCTGGCTGGCCTCGAGGGAGGTCAGGGTTGATAAAAAAAAAAAAATTATAACTAACTACCTTAATAAAATCAGCTTCTTTCCATATGCTTTTGATGCCATCTCTAGCGGCATCAGAAGAAGGCCACAGAGGGAGCCTTAAATTAGGATCATAAGAAAGCAAAACTCCAGCGGCTTTGGCGGCTTTCATGGCTGCCATGTGAGCCGATCTGCATGGCTCAGTTATCAAACTAATAGATCCGTAATGGAAGATCTTGGCTTGCTTAATAAGATCAAGATTCAATTCAGATTCTTTCAAGAGCATATCAGCACTAGGGTTTCTATAAAACATGAACTCTCTTTCTCCATTTTTCTTCAACGTCACAAAAGCCAATGCTGTTCTTGCATTCTCATCGAAACACACGCCTTCACTGTTAACTCCGTTCTTCTTCAAGATATTGACCAGCATGTGCCCAAACTCGTCGTCTCCGAACTTGCCAATGAAGGCGGAGTTACCACCAAGCTTGGTTATGGCACAAGCAACATTGGCGGGTGCACCGCCAGGTGCTTTGATAAAACCACCGGACTCCGCCAAGGAAACACCAGCTACGTCTGGCACAAAATCAATGAGCATCTCTCCAAAACACACAATCAATGGGCTGGAGTTTGTCATTTTGCTCTCTTCTTTTGCTTTTCTTTGTATAAACACACAAGGAATGGACGAAGAGGGCTCGGTGCATTTATAGGCAGGGAGTAAGCGAAGCGAGAAAGGAAGATCTCTATCTATCCATGCATATCTTAATAATATCCATATGGATAGTGTTTAACCTTATAAGTAATATTCGGTCAAAAAAACAAAACTCTATCCTAATATTATCCACTTAATAATCCTAATCTCCACAATTAAATGCCAACATAAAATATACATATAGCAAAATTCACATTAATTATAAATTTAAACTCCACAAATATATACTGTCATATTCATTATTTCTCCCGTAATGTTAGGATTTCAAGTCAAATGTTGTTCAAAATCTGGAAGGCCAGCTCCAAAGAAACCACCAGGTTCGCTACTATCACCCAAGCCATTTAAACCAAGACCTGTAAATAGTGAAGGACCACAACCAGACCCTCCAAGTGCTCCACCTTCTTTAGAACCGTAATGACTTACCAAAGCAGCAACGATGGTCAATGTCAGTGCATCAATCACAAAATGAAATCAAAACTTAAATGATAATACATAGGATCCAATCGCAGCTAAAGCCAAAACAAAACACAACCCAATGCAAAACAACAAATCTTTGAGCAATAATATAATAAAGAAGATTTAAATCTACATGAACAAACCATGGATCACATATCCTTATATTCAAAACGTTACAATTAAAGATATGGAAGGCAAATAAACAATAAATAAATAAATAGGAAATCAATATACCATAAAAAGTATATGCTATCACTTACCAGAAGAAAACCCTCTATGGAAAACCAAGATCCTAAGGTAAGAAACCATAAAAAATAAGAAAAAAAAGAAACTAAAAACTCAGATAAAAATCCTTTGATTTCAATTCCCTATTCAAAGACGGTGGAGTGTAATATATGATAAGGTGTTTTAATTGGATTAAGTTAGATGATTAAATTAGATTAGGTTTAATTAAAAAGTTAAGAATTATTACTATTATTATTAAATACTAAATTGAAAAAATTGGACAATCAAAATACAGATATATAGAGAAAAAATTTAAAATTTTATGAAAAATGGAAAATAGGATATTAAACGAAAACAACGACCTAAATTTTTTTTTTTCCAGCTTTTATGTACATGATAAATTCAGTTTTCATTTAATTAATGAAGCTCAAAACAAGTCAAGCCAATGCTATATTTGAATTATTCTGAAAATTAATTGAGTATTTAAAAACTCAAATAATTTTGATATATATAAATTTCAAATCAAACTCATTTGTCTATTCAAAATAAAAAAACAAAGTTATTTGAATCCATAAATTTTAATTTAATATTAACAAATATTTTATTTATTTGCCTCATACTATTCAAGCTTTATATTTATAATATAAAATCCTTTATTAACTTAATGAATTTTTATTTTATTTTTGACACAATTAAATCATAAGATTAATAAAATTTTTAACAAAATTATATTCGTTAATGGAATGATTTAAATTTTAAGTAAAAAAATAATATAACCAATAAAAGGACATATCTATTGCACGAAAAACAGATTTAAATTTATTAGAGTATATAAAAAATTTAAAAAAATAAAACAGGTGAAGCGAAAAAAAAAAAAGTAGAAGATAGGGGCTCCCGCTCCCGCTATAAAACAGCGGTTGCCCCAAAACAAAATTATGGTTAAAGAGCTGGAGACAAAACAGTGAAAAAAGCGATATTTTTTATAATATAAAGTCTTTTATTGTCTTAATAAATTTTTATTCTATTTTTTAGCCAATTAAAATCAAAACATGGTTATTAAAATTCTTAACATAATTTATAATTAATTAATTAATTTATGTTTCTTTTTATGTTTCTTTCTAAATATATAATTAATTTATTCTTCTATTTATTTTCAACTAATCATTAATTAATTATAGAATCTTTATAATTGTTAATAATTTTCAACTGTAACAATGAATATAATATATTTTCTATCTAACTTGATTTTGGGTTTTACGTATATTTTATATATAAATTTCTATTGCATTCACCTATGCAAATGTTGACTATTGAATCTGCACAAGTATCATCGTTTGATATATTTGAAGCTTCTGTACAATTCTTAAGTATCGCAACTAATATTTATTTAAATTTAAAATATTACATAGTAAAATCAATTTAATTTAGAAAGTATTACGGAGTCAAATTAATTTAATTTAGAACTTTTTTATATGTTTAACGCTTTAGATATGCCGGATGAAAATTGAACATAATCAATGGAAAAATATTATTAAAATATTTAATAATTTAAGCTATGTATTTATTTAGTTATTGTACACTAAAAATATATCAAGTCAAAGACATTATATAAATAAGGAATTATTAACTGCTTCATAAAATTATTGATTAAATAAATGGTGTTAGATTTTTTAGCTTTTATCTACAACTAATTTCAATTATTATTATTCTTAATTTTAGTGAATTTATAAGTCAGAATAAATAACAATAATTATTAAAATAATATATTATAAAAACCACGCGCGAAGGGCGAATTATGAATAGTTTAATATATAACTTATTTAGTAACAATCAAATAATATTACCATATTATAATATAGAAGAAAATAATTTATTCGTCCCTGAGGTTTAACCAAAAATAAGCATTTTAGAGGTTATTCTTGTCTTTTCTTGTTTAATTGTAGGGTTTTTTTTACTTTTCATGCATTTTAACAATAAAAAAAAAATAGATGAAAGGACCGAAAGGTTTAATGGAAGCAAACTTCAAATATCATTAATTAATATTGATAAAGTAAAATGAAGAATCAGTTAGTTTAGTCAAACTTTATAGACGAATTAATTATTTTTCTTATAATATATTACCATATAATATGTAGATATTACTATATTTAATATATACATTATATGCTTTATGTAATTATACTATATCATTTCGGTTTCAAAACTGCAGTTCTAATTATAACAAAGGTGAAATGGAATAATATTATCATATTTTATATATATCTTTTATGATATATAATATAATATTTTAGAATTTTTTAATTTCAAATTTTTAAATATTCAATACCTTTGTGGGTTCTAACACTCAAATATTCTCTTAATTTTAGTTGTAAATTAATGGAAAGAGATTTATTAAAAATTTGAGTAATTTGGTAAAATAAAGGATTATTTAATCAAATTTAAAATTTTTATTTATGAGATAAATGATTTAATTGTTTTCTTAATGATATTGTAAAAATCTTAAACCTATGAAGACAGACAAAGTAATAAATAGGATATTCATATCATTTTTACTTTAAACTTCAATTTGCAATTTGTTGATTTTGAGAATTACAATCCCTTAAAAAAAAGAAGTTCACTATAAACTTCGAAAAAACCTTATGTAGCATACAAAATTAACTGGTCAATGGAATAGACAATTTTTTTGAAGGTTTCCAAGTTGTCCTGAAAAACTGGTACAAATGTATCTATGCTTCCACCACCAATGAAGGAAGATTGAAGAAAAAACATTCCCTCAAGTGGATAATAAGAAGGCATAAATAGATAAGGACTTCCTCCTCCAAAATCAAGCTCATAAAGTGGAAACCTTACCCAACTATCAACTTCCAAATTAGGGTATAAAGTAGATTTTTCTATATCCGCTGTTGAAACTAGCTCTTCCTCTTCGATCATCTCCTTGCAGCTAGCAAAGTCTATAAATGACTTAAAGTACTTATCGTTTACATTTGCAATGGCATCATGAATGAGTTTCGCTGCATAAGCTAATGGTTCATCCAGAAGGTCTTTTACCCTACAACTTGGAAATGCCCAGAGTACCAGATTGCCAAAGTACTCGTCAGGAACTTTTGGATTCATTCGTCTGCGACCATTGATTGAAATTTTCACACGGGTTGTTTCAAACCCACTAAGTCCTCGAGACTTTGTTATCACTCTCCATAGATGAGCAACCAAGCTCTCGAAAGTAGTATAGGGCTTGATATTATTATTGTTTTCTGAAGCTTTGGCTTTGAGCTTGGAAAGAAAATCCAATGTGAAATGAACTTTATGGATAACAATGTCATCCATAAGGTCGTTATTATCATTATGAAAAGCCTTGACGAGCTTCTTACTTTCAAATTCAAATCCTCTGTGTTCGAACTCGAAAATTGGAGGATTTCTAGGAACGAAATAGGTTCGATCAAGAACAGGAAGAGGATCTATATCAAGTCCTCTAGTAGCCTTTGCCCAGGCAACTAAAAAATTGCTACCGGATTGTGCATCAATTATCTTGTGATGCGATGTGTAGCCAATAATTAAAGAACCACAATTGAACCTTGTGAATTGAATTTGCAATAGCTCTTCTGCACCTTTCATGCTAGGGTGAAGGTTAAGTAATACTGGAGACGAATTTAATGGCATGAACTGATCAAGATTGCCATCGACAGATGCCTCAACTAGCTTCGCTCCTTTGTCATTAAGAAAAAAAACAGGATCACCATTTTCGTCTTCTCCAATTCTTCCTGCCAACACTCTATATTTTGATAAAACCAATTGAAGGCCATGCTCAAGGGTTGCATTTGATGGTGTAGGTGGACGATAAGCATAAATGACAGCCATATGGGAGTTGTATGTGAATTTATCAAACACACTTAGAGGAATGTAGTGTGAGGTTGGAGGAGGAATATCATTGCCTTCAAAAATTGGCTTAACAGCTTTTGTACTCATTATTCTCACATCCATGGTGATTATTATGCTTGGTTAAGCTAGTTGTATGTAAGAGAGAAGATGATTTGTTTTGAGTAGGATTAGGTGAGGCCCTATATATAGGAAATGAAACTGAGGGCATTTCCGATATTGCCCCCATTGCCCAATATACTTGTTATTTTCAGGTTGTGGGTCTGTTCGACCTTGTCAATTGGTGTAGTAACGGTGTTCTATTAGTTGTTTATTATTAGCTGTTAGTTAATAGCAACGGTTTAAATTAGAAGCATTCAGTAAAAATAATCGTTTAATTTAAAATGATAAAAAAAATATTAGTTGTTTAATTAACTAAATTCAGAGGGAAAATACCATTTCTTATTAATTAATCAAATAAAAGCAAAAGACCGTTTCTTTTTTTAATACAAAAATTTGAATTCATTAATTTAGAAATTTGGGTTATATAAAGCAAGATTAAGGAATGTCAATTTTGTCATTTGCAATTCAATTTGAGTCAATCCAAAGTAAGTGGTCTTATACAACGAAACGAATGAATTGAAAACGCACATGCCCTATATGGTAATAGTAATCATACAACAAAAACCATATCTTGACATACCATATTTAAATTTTTTTTTCTTTTTCGAAAGATATCTTAACATATATATTTTATTGGTTCATTATGTGGTAACTATAAACTTCCATTTGTGGTTGGGTGAAGAGATAAGAATTTTCCTTTTAACATCTAAAGCTAGATTTCTTCATAAATGGTATATATCTAAGTGACCTAATATATATATGCATTTGTTGTTCATATACATGATTTAATGTTTCTTAACAATTAAATTTAAATTTACCTGTGAGGATTTCTAATTGAATTTAAATATTAATCTTTAGTAACATTCGTCCTTTTTATTAAATTTTGATATTACAATATGATTTTTGAATAAATCTAATCATATATACATAATATATATATAGATCATAGAGAGATAGATAAAAAAAGTATCATTAAGGATTTCAATTTGATTAGTTGAAAAATATAAGGTAATTTAATTTTGATTAGTCATACTAATTTTCTATTTACATCAAAATCTATTGGATGAAATAAGAAATTATACTATATATATTATATAAGTACATATTAAATATGGTTAGCATATAATATCTTTAAAAATTTTAATTTTATTAGTTTAAAAAATAAAAATAATTTAATTATGATGGTAAATTAATTTGTTATTTACCTCTAAATTCTATTGGATAAAGTAAAAAATTGTATATACAAAATAAGGTATATATTAAATATGATAATAATATAATATTATTTTCAATTTTAATTTTATTTGTTGAAAAAAATAAAGATAATTTAATATAAGGTAAACATGGTAAGAATCAAGCATGTTTAATTATTGATAAAGTAATATAAATAAAGGGTATATATGTAAATCTATTAAATATATTTAATATAAACAATTATACTGACCGTTACAAATAATAAAGAATTTGTAACGCTTGGTCAAAAGCAACGTTACAAAGGTCAAAGGAAGCATTTAAGATACCTAGACAATACTTAATAGCTTTGTCTGTCACTCAGAATGGAACATCGGCTACTGAGTCTGCTTTTATATTAGAACAGGAGAAAAAATTCTATCAATACATTATACTTCTAATCAATTGTCTAATTTATCTTTTCATTCATTATACTCGGAGAGTTTAATAATTATTATTTTTAATTAATTTTTAATTTGATTGGTTATAATTATTTTATATAAGTAACTTATTCTATAAAGAATAAATGTAATTTGTTATTAAGGGATATATTATAAAATTTGTTTTTTATATAAAATAAAAAAAAACTAACTATACATATATAATCTCAAATTATAATATAACACATTGGAAAAAAATTCTAAAAAAAACAACCGTAAAATTAATTATATGCTTATATACATAATAAAAAAGTAAAAAAAAACAATACTCTAAAAGAATGATTAATATATGAATTACCATACTAGCTAATATTGATTTCTCATATTTCAGTAGTATAAACTGTTTATGATATTATATTATATAAAAAAATTACGTTAATTACATTTAAATTGATTGACAAGTAAGTTTATTTTCATGAAAATTTGTTTGTAAAATTATAATAATATTTTATTATTATAAATATGTTCTTTCCTCAATAAATTATTTAATATTAATTTTTTTATTTTATAGTTTCATAAAAGTTTCCTTTTTTTATTTTTCTATGTTGAAAAATGCTCTTAGTATATGTGAGAGAGAAGAAGATTTGTTTCGAGTGGCATTCCCTTGCCTCAGATCTAAAGCATACATTCCTAATCAAATAAAAGCAAAAGACGGTATCGTTTTTAGATACAGATATTTAAACCCATTAATTTGGATATTTGGGTTATATAAAGCAATCTCAATTTAAGATACAAATTTTGTCCAAATGAGGTGATTGATTTTTTTTTATTTTTAACGTTAGATATAAATATTAGTCATTATCATAATAATTGAGTTCAAATATTAATTATTTAATGTTATTGTAATATTAGAATTATAAATAAGTTCAAATATTAGTTCTTTTAATGTCAATTTATAAAAATTAATCATTAAGATTTCTAATTGATTTGCTGTGTTCAAATATTAGTTCTTTAATACCATCATTAGTTATGAAATAATTATTTCTTAACTCAAAAAAATTTTTGAATGCTAAAAAGCGGTTCCAAATCTTTTGTTCGCATCATATCTTACACTTATCCTAATATAAAGATTAAATTTTAATATATGATCATTGAATTTCATAAAATGAGATAACCTAACAAAGTAGTGAAGTCCTTGTCCAACAGACAAGACAAAGATCCTTCATGTCCATGTCACATCCTCATTTGCATGACATGTCATTTTCATGCATTTCAACATTTTTAGAGTAATTATGCATTAATATGATTTAGGAAAAATAATTATTAGGTCCCTCAAATTTATCATAATTATTTAAGTGGTCCCTAACATTTAAGGTAATATTTTATTCATTCCTGAGGTTAACTTCCGTTTCATTAAAACGTCCTTCCGTCTGCTTTTGTGTATTTCTGCCGTTAATTTGAAGGAAAAAGACGAAAACGGCCCTAATGCTGACATGGACATTTTCTAGAATGCTGAGAAGGGAAAACGTGTGGTTAGTCGCATGGTGGAGCTACAGCTGGAAGAGCACGCGACAGAGGAGGAGGAGGCGACAGTGGTTGGGTCTACTAGGTTCGGTCAAGCAGCTGCTGAGGTGGCTGTGGTCGCCTGAGTTGGATCTCATGGAGGAGCAGCGGTGGCGCTGCAGTCGCACAATGGAGAAGCAACAGCTAAGACGGGTCGCGCGACAGAGAGACTAGAGCTGAAGGCGCTGCGTGCGAAGGAGCTGCTGTTGTGCTGGCGGAGCAGCGATGGCCGACGCAGTGAGGGAGTGGTGGAGAGAGAGAGAGAGAGAGACGAAGGAGAAAGAGAGAGTGTTGAGAAGCAACTGGGACGGGTTGCGCGATAGAGAGACTGGAGCTGAAGGCGCTGCGTGCGGAGGAGCTGTTACGGTGCTGGCAGAGCAGCAGTGGCCGACACAGCAGCAATGGCCGGCACAGTGAGGGAGTGGCGAAGACAGAGAGAGAGAGAGACGAAGGAGAAAGACAGAGTGTTGAGAAGCGACTGGGATGGGTTGTGCGACAGAGAGATTGGAGCTGAAGGCGCTGCATGTGGAGGAGCTGCTGCGGTGCTGGTGGAGCAGCGATGGCCGACGCAGTGAAGGAGTGGCGGAGAGAGAGAGAGAGAGAGACGAAGGAGAAAGAGAGAGTGTTGAGAAGCGGCTGGGACGGGTCACGCGACAGAGAGACTGGAGCTGAAGGTGCTGCGTGCAGAGGAGCTGTTGTGATGCTGGTGGAGCAGTAGTGGCCGACGCAGTGAGGGAGTGGCGGAGAGAGAGAGAGAGAGAGAGAGAGAGAGAGAGAGAGGCAAAGGAGAAAGAGAGAGTGTTAAGAGTGAGGGGTAAGAATTGTCATTTCAAAAATACTATCTCACCTCCCTCTTCATTTTTTCCTCATATTGACAATAGAAAATACATAAAAGGGGACGGAAGGACATTTTAATGAGAAAGAGGTTAACCTCAAGGACGAATAAAATATTACCTTAAATGTTAGAGACTATTTAAATAATTATGGTAAACCTGAGGGACCTAATAATTATTTTTCCTAAGATTTAATATAGATTTTGGATAATTTATGATGATTTAGGCAAATTATAATGTCTGAGGGACATTTTGATAGTTTACCACGTCATTAGATTATATTTTGGTAACATAGTGTATTTTATACTAAATAGTTATATATATTATATCATGCATATGTGTATAATCAAATTATAGCCTTTAGGTTTGAAGAAAAAAAATACATCACAATCATTTTATAATAAGAACAAAATAAGCTAAAACACAAACAAAAGTCATATGTCATTGCAAGATAAAAATGTAATCTCACATCTTATTCTTCTGTAATCTCACACTAATAAAATTTATCACCATTTAAAACCTGTCTTATCCTATGTCCAAACACCTAAAGCAAAGGTTGCATACTACAATTCATAACATAACAGATAGGATTATGCTATATACAACTACTCAACAAAACAGGAGATTATTTCTCAGACTATGCTACTCTAAAAGTTGGTTTGTGACAAGGAAGAATCCGAGAATTTTATTTGAGTCAGTATATTATGTATTAAGTATTTAAATTTCAGTGTGATTTTCTAAGTCATTTTTTAAAATCATTTAAATGGTTTTAAATGAATGTATCATATTTATGCTCAGTTCAACACTGTGGTGCAAGATCCATGTAGCTCTTATCGCCCAATCCTGCAAGACCAGAGGATGGGCGCTGTAGTCCAAGATTGAATCTTACACTCACCCTCCTTTAATATGTAACCCTGTTGGAGAATATTAAATTTCTTATAGAAGTAATGAAGGCACTTTGCAACCAAACATAGAAAGTCAACATGTTAATTAAAGAGTATTAAATTTCTAGCAAAACTAATAAATAAATGTTATACTCAAACATAAAAAAAAATACTCTTTCTGTTCTATTTAGACAGGAAAATTGAATTTGCACAAAAGTTAATAGTAATTAAACTATAATTTTTGACTTTTTTTTTCTAATATACCCTCAATATAATTATTAACTGCTACTCATATTTTTATGTAAGCTAACACATAGATGAAAGTAAAATTGGATGCATTAATTTCAAATTGCATCATTCAAGGAGTGACTTGACGTCAATTTATCCTATCGTAATTGAAAATGAAAATTTGAATTTGTTTTGCAATGTATTATGTATTAATCAAGCAAAATCTTTACTAAATTTGAATTTTCCACTTAAAAATCATACTCTACTGTAAGGAAATTTATGTGTCTTTTATACATATTTGAGTGTCATTTTCACTAAAAACATATATATAGAGTCCCCTTAACTTCCACTATGCATCGGATATAAAAAGTGAAATTTCATAGCTCCAAACATTTTATCCAAAGATTAAAAATGAACCAACAAATTTAGCTTGATCTAAACACTGACCTACTAACTCGCTTGTTTATGAACAAGTTGCAGTCATATTACCCAACTTACCTTTCGATCTTAATTCTTTACTAACTGAAGAACAACTCTGAGTTTGTAGACAATCATATCATAGAATCCTCTAATAATGTTAAAGGATCAATAAAAAAAGGAAACAGGAAACAAGCGTAAAAACATTAGTCAAGGAGTTAAAATCAAGTTCATAAGATTTTGTTTGCTAACCTGGAAAAGGGTGTGTAAAATGTGTGCAATATTCAACAAGTTGCAGACGCTTTTTCAATTTCTGTGAATTCAGTGTACAGGATTTGGCGTACAGCTAAGGATGAATTAAAAGACAATCTGGGAATAAAATGTCCTTAGAATAGAAGGAAGAAATGAAGTGAAATTTCTCCTGAAAGGATAAATAAATCCCTCTAAGGAGAAAAATCACCATTCGCTCATTGTCACAAGAACTGGGGTATTCAATTTTGTGTGTGCACTAACTCATTACAAATGGAAAAATCAAGGCACATTCTAATGCAATCTAAACACTATTAAAGGATAAGAAGTAGACCAGAGTATAATTTTGTTTATCCCTACTCGATACAGGTACTATTAATAACAAATTATCATTTCAAAATATGAAAAATATTACGCACATTGATGAAAAATGGTTTTATATGTGCGAAGAAACACAAAGGTTTACCTTGCACATGATGAGGAAGAGTCTTTGTGCCAATGCAAGAGCAAGCACTTCATCTCAAAGATTATGTTTTTAGTAGCAATTAGTAGATTGAGATTTTGTAGAAATGGTCAACTTGTCTTTGATGGTAAAATTGAGTTTGGCCTTTTATTAACAAAGAGTCTGCCAAAAGGAATAGTAAAAACCGAGTTACAGGTACAATGGAGGCAAAACCAATGTTGTCAATCACAAAAGGCGTCATAAGAGACATCTTAATTGAAAAGTTGTTGTCTACAATAAGGGAAAAATGGCCACAAGATGGTTCAAACACCATCTTTATCTAACAAGACAATGCAAAGCCACATATAGATGTAGTAGATCCTGAATTTGCAAAGGCAACATCTCAATTAGGTTTCAATATAAATTTGCTCTGCCAACTACCAAATAGTCCTAATTTAAATGACCTAGACCTTGGATTTTTTAGAGTAATAAACTCACTCAAAATCAAAGAGACTCCTACAACCATTGACCAACTATTAAAAGTTATCATAAAAGCATATGAAACTTTCTCACCAATTGAAATGAATAAAGTATTTTTGGCTTTACAGACTTGCATGGTGGATGTATTAAGGTGTCATGGAGGAAACATTTACTAAATCCAACACATGTCCAAGAACAACTTAATTAGAAGTGGGAATTTGCCTACTGTGATTGAAGTAAACTCTGAAATTGTTAAGGAAGCAGCAACAGCAGTGCAACATCCATTTGCAAATTTGTTCACATAATGATGTTTAGTACATCAGTTTTCTTGGAATATATCTACAGTCTTGTTGTTTGTGACATACTTTATTAATACAATTATGTGCTTACTTGTATAATATACTCACAAATTTTCATTCTTAGAGTTTCCCTCCTTTGGGCTCTTTCAAGCTCAAGTATGATGGTTCCGTGAAAGTGGTGAATGCTTTTGGGGGAGGTTTGATAAAAAATGGTAATGGCAACTGGATTCGTGGCTATGTCATGAATATAGGGACCTGTTCGATTCTTCATGCAGAGCTATGGGCTCTCTTTGAAGGTATTCGCTTGGCGTGGTCAATGGGATTAGAGATTTAGTTGTTGACTGTGATAACTTATTAGTGGTCTCCCTGGTCTCAACTAAGGATCTTCCTGTTAATGGCGCTCGATCTCTTGTGTTAGCAGTAAAGGAGTTTCTATCAAAGAATTGGAGTTGCAAGGTACAACACGTGTTTTGTGAAGCAAACTTTTCAGCAAATTTTCTTGCAGATATGGCATGTTCCTATCCACGTGGCACTCATTTTTTGGACCGTCCTCCTCCCAGTCTTGGTTTATGGCTTCTTCATGATGTTAGTGGGAGTTCCCACACTAGACTTTATGTTCAGTGTTTGTTTTTTTTTAGAGCGTTGCTCTTCCACCTTGTAACCAAAAAAAAAAAAAGTTTTTTTCATAAACAAAATAAGGGTAGCGCAGTATTTTCAAATTAGCATTGTTTGCAAAGTTATTAAATGAGGTAAGTTTTCCTATCTAAATAGAACATCCAAAATGTAAAGTTTTTTTATCTAAATAGAACGAAGAGAGTAACATATACTTGACAACTCTAGTGAAAGAATCAGAGCTATCAATTAATTGCCATAGACTTACTACAACCAACATGTTATTTCTCTATGCAACAAACTATCCATCAAATAATGGGTAGTTATAATTGTACCTTAAATCTAATTTTCTTCTCCTAGTACCCTGAATTTTAATTTTAGTTACAATAGCACCCTAATTTATAATTGTATCCAATTTAATAAATAAAATATTATTTTCATTAGATTTATATTCTCGTTTATGGTCATGTTAATTAAAAATTCACTGTTTAATAACACATTAACTAATATTGGTTAGAAATTTAAATTCATAAAAAATCAACTAAAATAATAAATTTTAGTTAGTTATAAGCGTAAAATATTAGTTTACGTTTTTGTTTTGCCATTTTTTAAGTATGAAATTTTATTTATACTCAAGTTAAATCCCTTATAAAAATATATTTTATTCAGTACGGTGTCATTTTATTATTAGAGAATCATCACTTGTTGTCAATATTATATAAATAAATAAATAACTATTTTATTTTTAAGATGAATAGATTATTTTTTATTTTATAAATATTTATAAGCAGAGGCGGTGGGAATGAATCTAATTTGAGAAAAAAGACTAAAATGAGTCTCATAAAAATAATATTTTATTCTTTAGATCGGGTAAAATTTGAAATTGAGGTGTTATTGTAACTAAAATTAAGGTTTACCATAGTAGAAGAAAAAAAATTAAATTTAGAATATAATTAAAACTTTAAATAAAGTTTGCATATATTTAGCACAAATAATGACATTTTTCCTCATGCAAAGTGAAAAGTAATTTCAAATGTAAGATTTCGTTTATTTCCGCACAATAATTTACTTTATCTGAATACCCCCAATTTAGGCACAATTCCTCTAATCTCAAATTTGACCCTGATTTTCTGAACAAAAAAAAAAATATGATGAACACAATTTTTGAATGATATTCTTGAATGTAGTAATGTGTCCTCTAATAAGAGGTGATACAAATATTTATAGTATTCTTTCCATTATAATTGAAGATATAAATGGTATTAAAATATTAAGAGAGAATTAGATATTAATTATATGATTAAATGAGTCTTAATATCTCTTTGACCGAACATTATCTTTATTTGAACTGATTTGAGTAACGTCCAGTTCACTCTTTTAATTGCTCAGCATAACTGTTCGGCCCATTCTATTGTTCGGTATATTTTATGACTGCTTGGACTATGTTGTTTAACACATTTTGCTCAGGCTATCATGTTGTTCAGCATATTCTGTTCAGGGTATTCTGTTGTTCATCTCATTTTATTAATTTTTCCTATCAAAAGTCTCCCAAAATCTACCGAATTATTTATGTTCAGTTAAAATCTTTAACATGCTTATTCATCATTTTTTTTTGTTCTCCCGCTTTCTGTTCTTCCATTTTGTTGTTCTCCCAATTTCTGTTCTTCCAAATTAAAGGAGGTTATTTTTATACTTCATCTAATGAAATTTCATATTTCATTTTTTTCAAGACCTTTCAATGTTGAGTTCTCAAACTCATTTCTATCCCGAGCTTGCTTAGGCTTGCAATGTTACGTTATGCGCATTATTTGTAAAGCAATTTGCTATTTTGCTCTGTATTTTTTATTTTTCTTAAGTGGAGAACAGGAGAATCATATGATATTTGCTTTCATTGCTGTAAATAGTAGAATATAGTGTAGTTTGGATGAGCAATTGTAATCAGCAACTTTTTTATTCATTTTTTCTCAACATTTCCTGCTCATTAATCTATGTTTGCTGGACTTTTCAAGCCTCATCTAACCGAGCATAATTGTTTACTCGAAATATTAATCCTGTAAAAGAAAGCGAAGGATCAATATTAATGGAATCAAACAATTTTTCATAATTACAATTTTTTGACATGGCGCTAATAGCCACTTCTGTATTTAGATCCTCAATTTGCATAGCCAATTTCTGAAATTTATTTAGATACTCCTTGAGTGACTCTCCCTCATCCCTTTTTAAATCGATCAAGTCTGATGAGATATTTTACTTAGGATACATGTGACAAACTGAGCTTTGAAAGAAGAAGCTAATTGAGCAAATGATGCAATTGATCCTGTCTTGAACATTTGATACCACTCTTGTGCTGGTCCCTCCAAAGTTGTTGGGAATGCTCGGCAGAGCAAAGCATCTGTAGTTGTCTGGATGTGCATTATTCTTTTAAAGTTAACTAGATGACTTTTAGGATCTGTTGTGCCATTGTATATTTCAAATGTTGGCATTTTGAACTCTGAAGGAAAAGATACTGCAAGTATTTCTTGTGATAATGGGGAATCATTCATGAGCCCATAATCACTGACATCTCCTGTTGCTCTAAATTCTTTAAGAATTTCTATGATTTTTGTGCGGAAATTTTCTTTGTTTGCCCCTTTGTTTCTTGTTCGGGAGTTTCTTTTGTTCGTCCCTCTGGCTCTTGTTCGGAATTTTTCGTTGCTCACCCCTTCTGGAACATTTGTATTGTTCCTACAATTTGTTGTTTTTGTTCTCCAAGAGGATTCAATTTCCTCATGGAGGTTCGTTTGCTCCTTATATTCACCTTGAATCACTTGTTCTCCATTCTTATGAGAATAGTTATATTGCTAGAAAGGTTGAGAAGATTGAGAACGCATAAATCGTTCTAGGATTGACGCAAAATTATAATATGCTTCTGCTAAGGCCTTTGCAAGTTGTGGGTCTACCATGGATGGAGGATTAGAAGCCATTTTTTTTTCTTTTTAGAGATAATTGCGAGGAGAAACTTGCTAAAAACTGAGGTGTGTCCACGCTCACCGCACCAATTTGATGAACACAATTTTTGAATAATATTCTTGAATGTAATAATGTGTCCTCTAATAAGAGGTGATACAAATATTTATAATATTCTTTCTATTGTAACTGAAGACATAAATGATAATAAATATTGAGAGAGAATCTTGGACATTAATTATATGATTAAATGAATCTTAATATCTCTTTGACCGAACGTCACCTTTATTTGAACTAATTTGAGTAACGTCCAGTCCACTCTTTTAATTGCTCAGCACAACTATTCGGCCTATTCTGTTGTTCAGCATATTTTATGATTGCTCGGACTATGTTGTTCGGCACATTCTGCTCAGGTTATCATGTTGTTCAGTATATTCTATTCAGAATATTCTGTTGTTATTGATCCCATTTTATTAATTTTTCCTATAGTGAAACTCACTGGAAAATGTTGTGTTCAGCTAACCAAGAATGGGTTAAGTTCATGAAACGCACCATTTACCTGACCCATCCATTAGTGATGTCTCTCAAATCAATCTCATTTTCCCTTTCTCCCATGCATCTGCACCTCTATTATTGAAATCCAAAAACACGATAGCCATTAAATTCAAGCTCCCCCTTCTCCTCTTGATCTTTGATGTTGTCCTTCATAACTTGTCCACATTGAATAACCTTTTCAAGAAATCCTAACCGCCACCACAACTATCATTGAATCACAGCCCAAACTCGACCATCCTAGAAAATCGACCACCTTACTTTCCATAGACCATCATATCAAAGTCAATAGCCGACAAGCGAGTCCGAATGCCCGCTCTTTGTGTTGGTCTGATCTTCCAGCTAACCCGAGAACTTGGCCACCGTTCTGACATTTGAAACCAAGGAGTGACTACTTCAACAAGTTGAGCCTTCTTTTATTGTTGCTACAGGCATCGGTGCTGTCAAACAAACGAAACGAAAACGACCCGTCTAAGAAGTATCCCTTGCTATTTTGGTGGTGCAAATGGAACAATAATGGAGAAAACAAGTACCAAATTCAATACTGCTAATAAAAGAGAAGGTATAAAAGTAAATCGACAGCAAAGTAGAACACAGTAAACTGCATCATGTTGTCTGGAATAATGGAAAATTTTCAAGTCTGTGTTAATTTGAGATTATCATGTTGTTTGTCTTTGATATACTTACTTGTGTTTTACTTTTTTATCTAAGTTTTGACGGTTCACTCACTCTTTAAACCTTAATTTTGCTTGAAATCATGAAAAATCTTCTAAAGCCAGCAAAAAATGACAGATGAAAGAGATTCAAAGCGAGCATTGCATAGAGGAGAGAAAAGGATGAGGAAGGGTCAAGACGATGAAGGAGACTATAGGTTCCATAAAATAATATTATATTCATCACATCAGGGTCAATTTGAAACTAAGATGCAATTTTAAAATTGAGGTGCTAGTAAAACAAAATTTAACTTAGAAAATAATTAAAACAATTTGCAAAATTTGAAACTTTTAATAATTTATTGCAAGAAAATAAAGGCGATCAATATTCAGGTTTTTGCTTAACAAAATCGAATTAATTTATTTCAATTTGATTAAATTTATAGAATTGAATTATTGAATAGTTAAGAAAATGATAATTGTTTGATTTTCAATTTTGGTTGTATGTTGTATGGCTACCGAATTAATTTGTTACAACTACAATAACTCAATAAGTGATTTGAAGTGTAATAACCAAGTTAAATCCGAATCGATCTTTTATTTTGTTCGGTTTTCACAAAAAATGCATTCTGCATGACGGAACCGGACATCATTCACCGTTTGATGATAAGCGGGACCCATGTCAAACCTCCAGACCAGACAAAATTCGTTTTTTTAATTTCCCGGCAAGACTAATACTCTTCAAAAACCCTAATGAGCTCGTCACCACCACCGCAACCCGCCATCGCCAATATGGAAAACCTCTAACTTTGCTCCCTGTTAAGCTAAATAAATTCCGCGCTACTTTGGTTGACCATTTTAGTTGTATAACAAGATCCGTATTACAATTTCTTGGATTCAATCTTATAAGTTCAATCAAAATCCGGTCATTTGTGAAATTTTCTTTCTTTTTGTTTTTTCTTTTTCAATTTCATCTCCAAAGTCTTTTTGCTCTTGCCACTAGACTGACCAGAAACCCAATTCAGGTTTGGCTTTTTCATTCAAGAATTTTCTATCTTTTTAGTCCTCCAATGGCGGAGGATAACCGCAGTGAGCCAAGTGAGTACACGTCTGAGGATGAGGGGACTGAAGATTACAGGAAAGGAGGATACCATGCGGTCCGTATCGGGGATAGTTTCAAGAATGGACGTTATGTGGTGCAGAGCAAGCTTGGGTGGGGTCATTTCTCTACTGTTTGGCTCGCATGGGACATACAAGGATTGGTACGTTAATCGTTTTTTTCCCATCTTTTCCTGTCAATGATGTGTAAAGTTGTGTTGAGTGGGTGAGAATGTCTGGGAAAAGAAAATGGATAAAAAATGGGGGGTTTTGTGTTTTTCTGTGTGTTGATATACTACTCTACTATACTGATGAGAAGGCTTAGGAAAATGTATAATTATGTGAAACATACCAGATTTTGTTTAGGTTGTAGAGTAAATTGTATTCACTAAGCCACTTTGATTGTGCATTAAGCATAATTGTGTTGGTTTTTCAGTTTGACGGAGGTTTTAACGTTTACTGAAGTTGATTCTTCTTTCTAGATTTAATTTTTCTTGTTCTTTTTGTAGTTCTTCAAGGTTTAGGCTGCAAGGTGCTGTGTTTCTATGACTTTTCTTATTTTCATTTTAGAAACTGAATCTGGTCTTTCCCATCAGTTTTAATTGTTAATCTCCTTAACAACATGAGAAATTCATTGTTTGTAGCGTTATGTAGCTTTGAAAGTTCAAAAGAGCGCTCAACACTACACGGAGGCAGCAATGGATGAGATAAAGATTCTCAAGCAGATTGCTGAGGGAGACCCAGATGATAAAAAAAGTGTTGTAAAGCTTTTGGATTATTTTAAGCACTCTGGGCCTAATGGACATCACGTATGTATGGTTTTTGAGTTCTTGGGAGATAATTTGTTGACCTTTATTAAGTATAGTGATTATCGAGGGCTTCCTTTACACATGGTCAAAGAAATATGTTTTCATATTTTAGTGGGTTTGGATTACTTACATCGGCAGCTTTTGATTATTCACACTGATTTAAAGCCAGAGAATATCTTGCTTTTGTCAATGATAGATCCATCTAAGAATCCTTGTAAATCAGGTCCTGTCATCCTCCCAACCAGCAAGAATAAAGTTGTTGCTGAGTCTGCTTCTTCAAAAGAAAGCAAGAGTTTAAATGGGGAGCTAACCAAGAATCAGAAAAAGAAAATTCGCAAGAAAGCTAAGAAGGCAGCTCAAGTGTCTGCGGGGAAACAAGCTTCTGAAGAAAACAAGACCGATCCTGAAACCCCTGTCCATGAGGATTCTAACACTGATCCAAAATTGAATGAAGATTTTGCTGAGGAAAAATCAAATAATTCTGTGATTAAAGATGAATTAACAAAGAGTGAAGAAAAGAAGAATGCTTGTCAAGAAAAACATGGTAGCAGAAGGGGCAGCCATTCTACAAGGCAAAAGATGTTAGCAGCAGTTGATCTCAAGTGCAAATTGATTGATTTTGGAAATGCTTGTTGGACATACAAACAATTTACGAGTGACATTCAGACAAGGCAATATAGGTGTCCAGAGGTTATTCTTGGATCTAAATACTCCACTCAGGCAGATCTTTGGTCCTTCGCTTGTATTTGCTTTGAGCTAGCTACTGGTGATGTCCTCTTTGATCCTCACAGCGGTGATAACTATGATAGAGATGAGGTACGTGCAAATTATGCAGACCCCACTTCCTATGCATTTAATTTAGGTTCTGCTTATGATTTAAAAGTAGATGGTTCTGGATTATATATATAATATAAAACCATGTTCATTTTTATGCCATCGTGAATGTGAGATGTGGTCTTACTATGGGTAACAGTATCTCAGTTCATTTTGGTAGAATCTTGTCCCAGTCAAGTACATTACATTGGATGGCATCACATTCACATGCTTTTTCGACCTTAATGTTTCTTTTTGTTCTCTTGTATGTCATTCTCAATATATACTACAGTGCAATGGATTATAGCACTGGTGCCTTTCTAGCTGTGCTCTCTGTTTTCAGTTGTTAATTAAACATGATTCCTATTACCTGATTTCTTTCTTCGAATGTTGTTTGTGATTGTGATTACTAAACTTGTTTTGCTACATAAAATCGGAAAAGAAAGAAGGCAACATTTCTGCTCCCAATCAACCCATTGTACTTCACCTTGTGATTCAAGGACACCATAACAGCTCTCTCTCTCTCTCTCTCTCTCTCTCTCTCTCTCTCTCTCTCTCTCTCTCTCTCTCTCTCTCTCTCTCTCTCTCTCTCTCTCTCTCTCTC
>CANUEX010019160.1:0-30886 GCA_948099535.1 Jatropha multifida
GAACACATTGGGATAAGGAGTGATACCACTTACAGATACAATTGTCTTACCCATGTGTATACAACATAGTACTCATCTCAATTTCTATTTCACTGTTTATGTTCTGCTCACATCTTTTATCACCTCGCTTGTCACAGCTCCATCTTGATTTATGCTTTGGCTACCTCATGCTATTTTGGTGCACAAACAATGTATTTAAAAATAATTTTTTTCCATGGCTATTACCCCCTCTATACAAGTTTAACTTGCTAGGGCCTATAGCACTCCATGGAAATCATATAGGAAAACATTATTTTGCTTGTGACACTTCAAGCCATTTGGTTCTTTCTTAAGCCTTCTTCGCTTCCTATAAACATTCTAGGCATGACTTTTTTTGTCATCTCCTTTTGCTCATATGCTTCTACGGGGAACTGTCTCACATGCTACTCTTGACCGAGTGGCCCTGCACACAATAATGAAACACAAGTTTCTCGGCTCATCCGAGGCAATCTATTAAGTTCTCATTTTATCTCATATCGCCCACGGCCTGAAATATCAGCTGCAACCTGATATTCCTTTCGTCGAGCTTAACTCTTATTTCACCTTGCCCATGGCCTGAAGTACCAGCTGCAGTCTGGCACTCCTTTCGTCGAGCATCAACTCATCTCAACAAAGCACTTGTGAGCAGCTTCCAACTCATTTGGCAAGCTCTCTCCACAACAATCACATATCAACAATCGACTCATTCGGTGTTCTGCACCCCTCTATCTCAAAAGGGCATAAACGAATCTCATCGTATGTTGAACAAGCAATCTCTAGCATGCCTCATTAGTTCTGCTCACAATTCTGACAATTTTCCATATTCTCACCTCACATAGGCAACCATAACCCGAAGTGATCATCTCTACATCTAGGGTGGATTCACACCCAACTGCTTCTTACTGAGCGCCTCTATGCGCATTGAGCTGCTTACTCGAGTCAATTCCAAGCACAGGCATCCCCTGCTCCGAGTTGACTATATGCAGTCGCTTCAGCTTGCTTTAAACTCTCTTATTCTCTGTGCCATCATGTAGACACCGACTATCCATCTGTGATGCTTAAACTCAAGTGATGTCTCTCACTGTAATCCATTTATCGAAGATCGGTCATCTCAGCTTGGCGGCTCTTAGCCCAGAGTGATAATCTTAACCATGTTGTATTTCAATTTATAATGTGCCTGCTTCCATAGGGGTCTATATCAAAATTTCACAAACAAGCTAACAAATAACTTAGTTTCTGCTTTGGCATCTGCAATCCCCGCCTAAGCCGATGCATTGGCCAAGTCCTTATCATCGCATCTTCACTTCCGCCGTCACATCTTGCCTTTGTTCTCATAGGCAAGCAATGCATTCACATTGAGGTTTCTAGATAACTTGCATCTTCGCATCTGTTCATATTGCTTAACATGCCTCTTTCAACTGTGTTTGAGGGCGCATATTGCACGAGGCGTCATGGTGCCAACTATCGAATGCTACCATCCATAATCTGCATCACTTATCTGCCGCTATATTTCTTATCCGGATTGTGTATCTCAACCAATTCTACATGTAGAAAAGTCTCTAGCAACATCCAACCATCTCTAGCAATAGCCAAACAAATTGGCTCTGATACCAAATGTCACGGGGCCATATCCTCGCGGCTCCTGGCACTCGTGTGGCGCCTAGACTTAACTCATAATCTAGGCCAGCCATGCATATTCTGAGGGTCTTAACATCATATCCGACCGTAGGGCACATCTGCCAAGTATAAACATAAGGGTCTTGCACTTCCGTGTATGGCCTAAGGCCTTTCGGGCATCCCAGGCGGCATAGTTTGTCCATACCGAAACCTCACCCTTCGGAGAGACGCGCCCTATAGGCTCGTGACCCTATAGTGTCCATAGAGCTCCTTCCCTATGGAGACATCAGCCCCTCTTGATAAGGCATGATGCTCGCATCCTAGCTCACTAGGGCTCGGGTTGTCATCCTGGCCCTGGGGTGGCGGAGAGCATTACGCCAAGTCTCCCCTCTCATATTCTCGGCACCCATGCCATCCAACATGTTATTTCAGTCTCCAATAGCCTTACTTTGTCTATAGGGTTGCCATGGTAATGCATCATGAGTAGGAATGCTGGACTCACACCCCTACAAATGCTCACAAACTAATCTTCTTTGTAAAAAAGCTGTGTCTGTCTTCCACCGCGACCACTCCACCATACTTACAGGACCATAAACCACTGTCATAATCCGTCTTAATTACACTAAACCTTAAAATTTACGTTGTTCCGAGTCAGTGGAATTAGCTAAAATTTCATTTTAAAGCGTTTCCGTTTGGGAGTCCAGTTTTCAGTCCAGTCAAGAATCAAACATGACCATACAACACCAACAACAAGTACTGTTTGGCGCCCGATATTCGAGAGAGAAAGAAAGAGAGAGAGTATGTGGGTGGGTGGGTCCCTTCTGCGAGTAATAAAAGGTAATAGTGTTGTTTGTATTGCGATGTCAGGCGGGCCCCGCTCTTTGTCCCTCAATTATTAATGCCTTCCCTTCCCTGCAAGCCGCTACCCTCTCCCTCTTTCTCTCCATTTCTGTTTTCGTACGGCTTCTCACCTCAGCTCATCCATTTTTTATTATTCTATTATTTTTAATATCATTTCATGTCCTGAATTTTTAAATATTTGTTCTAATTATATTCAAAACTTCAATATATGAATTCGTGTTAAGTTTTTTTTTAAATGAATAATTATAAACTTAATATTTATTAATTTAAATATTTCCATTTTACTTTTTCATCAACCTAGTGTCTGGATCAATATTTTTCATTCAACATATTTAACTAGATTTTTTCACAAATTCAAATAAACTGTAAACTATTTTACTCAAAATATTCATTTCCTTATATTGTATATTTTGAAATAAAAAAATAATTTTAAAAGATGAATTTTTTTTTTAAAAAGAGAAGCCAACGAAAGATAAGAGAAGAAAAAAAATAAATAAATAGATGATTACATAACTAGGTGATATTCAAATGTATCAAAAACTTATTATTCGTTTAAACACATGATTAATTAAAATAAAAATGCAGAAATAAAAAAAAAACTGATAAAATTTAATTAAACATGAATATATAAGTTAAAAAATAAGAATTGCGAATCCTCACTCAACAGGTATGGTTAATCTAAACCAAGTTTTCCAATAAAGAATTATTATATTTTTTTTAGAAAAAAGTATACATTGAACCCGATCAATAATGAAATCAGTCCTAGGGGAAGCAGCGCAGCGCGTGAGAAGGCGAAGGCAATTTAAAATTTGGCCATGTTGAGTTGAGGCACATATGGTTTAAAAAAAAAGAAAAAAAAAAACTCAAACAAAAATCGCGGCTCGTTTCACTTGTCTTTCTCTCTCTCCATTTGTCACCAGTTGTTTTTCACGCATTGCCTGTTTTTACTTGTTGTTTATCTGTAGACTGCCAAAGCAACCTCTTTTTTCTTCCCCTTATAACCCCACTCTTTGACAAAAACTTCTGCAACTGTACTGCAACCAAAAAAAAAAAAAATCGAAATTAGCGCCCCTTCTATCTTCTCTTCTTCTTCTTCTTTCTTCTTCTTCATCTCTTCTCCCCTTCTTTTCTTTAACTTCACCTTTTAATCTGGGTAGTTGGTGGTGGGTATCTTAGCCATGGAAGCTTCTTCTCCTGTCTCCCTCCAACAAACCCCTCTTCAAGAACATAATCTACTAAATTCCTCTCCGAAACCTTACAAAAAAAGCTTCGTTACTGCCTTAATGGAGGCCGCCACTCTTCGCACTCCTTCTTTCAAAGAAGACACTTATTTCATTTCCCATCTCAAATCTTCAGAGAAAAAAGCTCTTCGAGAATTTAAAGATAGACTCTCCGTTTCTTATAGTGGGTCTGAAAGTGAATGCTCCATGTGGGGGATTCCTCTTTTGGTTAATGAAGAAAAAGCTGATGTTATTCTCTTGAAGTTCTTACGAGCTAGGGATTTTAGAGTCACTGACTCTCTTAATATGCTTGAGAAATGTTTGGGTTGGAGGAAAGAGTTTGGTGCAGATGATATCTGTGAAGAGGAATTGGGTTTTAAGGAACTTGAAGGTGTCGTTGCTTATATGCATGGATATGATAGAGAAGGTCATCCTGTTTGTTATAATGCTTACGGAGTTTTTAGAGACAAAGAAATGTATGAGAAAATATTCGGAGATGAAGAGAAACTTAAAAAGTTTCTTAAATGGAGAGTTCAAGTTCTTGAAAGAGGTATTAAGCTTTTGCATTTTAAGCCTGGTGGTGTTAACTCTATTATTCAAGTTACTGATCTTAAAGATATGCCCAAAAGAGAACTTAGAGTAGCTTCTAATCAGATCCTCTCTCTCTTTCAAGACAATTACCCAGAAATGGTTGCTCGTAAGGTAATATTTAACATTTAATATCTAATACCCATTTCTTTCTTTCTTTTTTAATTTAAATTTCGCTTTCTTATTTATGTAATTTTGTTTTTTAATTTCTTGTTGGGGGTTTTAGATTTTCATCAATGTGCCATGGTACTTTAGCATGTTATATTCGATGTTCAGTCCGTTTCTAACTCAGCGAACAAAGAGTAAATTTGTCATCTCCAGGGAGGGAAATGTTGCAGAGACTCTGTACAAGTGAGTATTCAGTTTCTTCGCTTGATTTTGTTTTTTCAGTTGATTTTTTTTATCTGTTTATTGCATACTCTCCATGGTAACTTACTATTTTAAGTTGGTTGTCTGAAAATCAAGATTTGTAAGACCAGAGGACATTCCAGTTCAGTATGGAGGACTAAGCCGACCCACCGATTTACAGAATGGCCCACCCAAACCAGCTTCGGAATTTACTGTAAAAGGAGGAGAGAAAGTGAACATTCAGATCGAAGGGATTGAGGTTTCACTTCTTTTTCTATAAATTATAAGTTAATTATCCAAATCCAAAATGAGTACTTTTGGCTTGATGGGATGTGTAATAAATGATAGGGTGGTGCAACAATTACATGGGACATAGTGGTCGGAGGATGGGAGTTGGAGTACAGTGCAGAGTTCGTGCCAAATGCAGAAGGAAGCTACACCATTGCTGTCGAGAAGGCAAGGAAAATGAGCTCAACGGAAGAGGCAATTCATAACTCTTACACACCTAGAGAAGCTGGAAAAATGGTGCTGTCTGTGGATAACACTTCATCTAGAAGAAAAAAGGTCGCTGCTTATCGATACATCGTTCGCAAATCCACCGTCGTTTAGCTTTGCATTAACTCTAATAATAGTAGTTTTGTTTTGTTTTATTTTTTTTATTATTTTGCTAATTTCGAGAGGTTAAGAATTAATTAATGGGTGTTGTGAGCTTAAAACTATGTTTTATTCTTATATTTGACAGTGTACTAATGTAATGTATAAAAAAATGGTGGCTACTAAATATATATATAAATAGTTTTTTTTAATATATAAATAAATGGGCAAAGAAGTAAAATTAAGTTTAACTTTTTTACCAGTAGGGCTGTCGTTGGGACTGTAAAGTGCAATGTGTAAATCTAAAGCAAGAAAGAGGGAAGGTACTGCCTGTCCTTTTGCTTAGGTGTTGAACATTTTGATTGTTTTTTGTGTCCTTTTCTTGGAAGGTTGTGTGTTTTCCAAGGAGTAAGCATAGATAAGATATTTGCTTAAGAGATTGACTCGGTTTCGAGTACAGTGATCGGTTTTGATTTTCAACTGAACCAAATTGGAAATGGGTTGACGAGGCCTAACTTTTTTACCGACGTTTTTTTTCTTTCTTTTGTGTTTTAATCATAGATTTTTAGTTGAAAAAAAAAAAGAATTTTTGCATCGTATCTCATTAATGTTTTTGCATCGTTCTTTTCCCTTAATTATAAGTTATGAGTACGAGTTTTGGATATCAAGATTCAATAAAACTTGGTATCAAGCACTTTATTGCTCTCTTTTTGGTCTATATGGCTTGAAACGAAATTGATCAGATTAAAGGGTCTCAGATACTGGATGGTGAGCTCCAGTCTCTAGTTAGTATTTCTCTTACTATTAGAAAAGATCAAAAGAACGAAAGATTAAGTAAAATACTAGAGATGACAATGCCATTCAAATTTTGGGAAAGATGCACAGGAAGGGGCAAAACATGCCAAGAAGTAAGAAGCAAAGCAGGAGCGGTGCGAGGGTGGGGGAAGAGCGAGGTCACGGGGCCGTGGGTGTTGATCTTGCTCAGGCTTGTTCACGTGAGAACCTAATTTTGAATTCAATTCAAACTAAATACAAAAACCTACCTTGTACACTTGTCTGCCTAGTTTGGACTTACGACTTGGTATTGGATTATGAATTAATTAATGCCCATGCCAAACTCCATCAATTCATGACTTTTTTAATCTTATAATTAATAATAAATAAATAAAAATTCATGATGTGACACTTCAAGCCAATTTCACTTTAGCTAAACACAATATAGGAGTAATGTATATACATATATATAAACAGCCTTTAGACTAGCAAGACTCATTATAGACTATGGAAAAGTTTTAGTCCAAAAATAAATTCGTGCGTCGAGCTCAAAGCGAACAGTATATTGTTAAACTAATGTGTTGCATCCCAATAAAATGTAATTGTAGTCTGTATGATTTTTTAAGTTATTTTTTAAAAAATTAAACTAGAAAAATCAAATTAGAAATTTCATTAATTGAAAAGTCTTTTTATATTTTTATATGAAAAGTCTAATAATAAACTATTTATATAAAGAATAAAAAATATAATATTAATTTGAATTATTTGATTGAATTGACAGAATATAATATTTATGTCATAAGCAATTACTTGCTTCACTTGGTGGCTATTTATACCCACTGTTTGATTCTATGATTTTTCTATAAATTTAATATGATTACTTTCAAATTTCTTACTTTTATTAGATGAGTGATCTGCATTTTTTTTTTTGCATAACTATCCAAATGATAAAAAATGCTAGATAAAATCAGAATTAAATTTGAAAATAAAATTTTAAAATATGAATAATGATAAATCTTAATATTTAAGTGATAATAATTCATATTTATTTACATATTTGATGATTATTTAAAAAAAAAAGTGATCGCCATTGAGAGCTGAACGATGACCGCTGGGGAAAAGGGAATAGGGCTTTTTAAGTTTCAGTTTCTGAGAGAAAAAAGAGAGGGAGAGACGGCTTTTATTTGATGATGTTCCAAGTTTATTATACCACACTTCAACATATTTTTTCGGTTTGTGTGATGATTTCCCAATCTTCATGACTACAATCCAACCATAATAATCAATGGTTACTTGTTTCCATCAATTGTCCAATTCAAGGAATTTGCAATCTGAACATGATTTCATAACTTAGGCTTCTTTTGGAGCTGACATAGTCTAAGATTCTAACGTTGATCCATTAAAGTTTAGAGTGTCTTTTTTTAAGCATGGTTTTGGGCAATTAAAATGTACAAGTAACCAATACTAACAACTGTGGAGTGGAGGCCCATCGCACACACTATACCTCTTTTAGGTTTTAGGTGGAATCTAAATTGTAGCCTGCAATCCTAGTTTGAAAGATAATTAGAATTTGTTAAAATAAGATAATTTTTCAAATTTACTATTAACTGATCTTATTTTTTAATTTAATGAAGACCTGTACGAGTTGCAGATTACATAAAAGGAGATAACTTTATAACTTATAATCGAAAGAATTTAAACTCGAAACTTTTCACTCCGTACATAATTGAAAAGACTAATCAGACTACATGTGATTCACATTTACTGACCTTATTTAATTTTAAGATTCCACAATAATTAAATTTTTATGGCTAGCATGGTTTCACATTATATAATTAGAGTCCAAATGCATAACATATGAAAAAACAAATTTTGGGACTCTATATCCCTAAAATTATGAATTTGGCAAACATTGTATATCTCTTCGTATTAATAATAATAGTTTTTTAAATATTGATTTAACAGTTTTTAGAATAATAATTTTTCATTATTCAGTAATAAATGTTTAATTAATTTAAATTTAAAAATTAAAATGCTTAATATTGCCTTCGTCCTATATTTTTTTACCTACTTTTATTTTTTATCCGTTTTAAATTGTTGTCATTTTTTTCCGTAAGTGAATAGTATTTGAAATTTACTAAATCTAACCTTATTAAATATACTTCTTTGTCAATTACTACCATAGACAAACTATTATATTATCGTTAATTAAATCTTGATATAAACAAAATTAACATTTCAACTTATAATCTTTCAATAAAACTCTATTTAATCAAATTTCCATTTCCATTTTTGAGTTTTGACCTGCGTTCGAATTAGCACCCGTGATTTTACAAAAGCTAGCTTTATTAGCAACAGGTGAAAAGTTTAAACACCACTCATCAGCAGTTTGGAAAAAGAAGAAAGAAGAGAAAATGTAGTCCAAACCAGTGTGCAAAATAGACTATCAAGCAAGAACATTTTTACAAGTTTCGATTCAGTAATGAGCAACCTTAGTTAATTTTTACAGGTACAAAAATTTATTAACAATATAACAATTATATTAAATATCAAGTACTATCACTTGAAGCAATACTTGAACCAGGCGCTCACTGATGCTTACTCTACTTGATATATTTCTTGGACTTTGAATCATTTCTTCCACTACAGAAGCCTGTTGTTGTATAACAAGCACAGGTGCTTGGCAATCAAAATCTGAAGATGCCAACATATCTGCAATTACACCTAATTCATCAATCACTTTCCGTTCTGATAATCCTGATATTGATAAAGATTTCGGATCATGTCTTCTTCCTGCCAATATCAGGTCGAAGCCATGGCAGACACCTCGAAGCACCATTGCAGTTTCAGATCCTTGTGATACTGTATGTTCAACAAATTTCACAGCATTGCTGCTACAACTGGTGCCAGGCTTGAACTCGTTTACACTACTTAAATCGCGCCTTTTTTCTATTAAATCAGCATCGTTTTGATCTTCTGATACCAATCTTATAACTGTAAGCAGAATGTATCTATGTATAGCCATACGTGCACCAAATGCTAATGTTTCGCGATCATCAGAACCTCCAAGAAAAACTAGGCACACCCTTTTCATAGCCTGACAATGCGTAATTGATCCCCCGATTTTCCCATTGTCAAAGAGAACGCCAACAGGACAAGGAGCATGTTGCAAGATATTCTTGTTAATAATTCTGATAGAAAGATCGTCAGAATGTTGAAATGTTAAGATTATTAAGGATGTAAACTTCCCTTGAGCCATAGAACAAACAGCATCATGTAATGTTGGATAAGGTGCATAGGATGTGTAGCATTGAACCATGGAAAGTCCTTCGTTTCGATTTCCAATTTGTCTAAAGGCATTGATGATGCGATCGATTTCATGGTATTTTAATATCAGTTGATGAAGAAGTACCAAACTGGTGTGAGATAAGAAGAGGAACTGTGCCTACTACTGATTGCTTCAGGTTCATAACATAGACTCCAATTGGGTCTTCTTTTGTAGGATTAGAATCTTGAAGTAAGTTAATTTAAGGAAGGCACATTGTCTTGTTGATGAATACAGGCAAGAATTCTCATCTCAGCAGAAAGTTCAAGACTGTTTTGGACTGTTCGCCTTTTATAAGCAACATATCTTCTTGAAGGATCATGCAGAATTTTAGCTAGCCATGTAAAAACAGCAGAATGCAATGCACAGGACATGTTCAACATGGCATAGGTCTCATTTTAGATGAACATTACTTTATTTGCCCGAGAAAAAAGTTGCACATCGAATAATCCTTTGCAATTCAATATGAATCCCAATGAAAGAGCATCAAAAACGGGTAATTTGAAGTAAATTGCAGGGATAATAACAGATAAAAGCCTTGCTGCAGAAGCTACAATCATTGTTAACTCAATAACAGCAAATTTTTCAACTCCCATAGCGAAAATGTTGGTTCTTTTACCAGCATCAAGAACGTAACATGTTACCAGAATTGTTTCTACAAAGCAATCAAGCTTCTCCATTAAACTAGAAATCATTGGAGGACCACTTGGAGTAGCCAATCCTAAAATTACTGGCGCAAAATGAAAATGTTGGCCCATATATTCCCCAAAAAGAGCACAAGAAAGAACCATCAAGCAAATACTACAAATAAATGACTCCTTGAAGGCTTTCCATCTGGGGTTTGTCTAACCATCCATAGCATTATAGGGCGTAAAATGAAAAAAATTATCAAAATCAGAACTACTTTGCTAATCTGTGAGTATACTACTCCTGATTTTACAAGTCCTAGTTGAGTGTTTCCTTTGACTTCAAAAGTAAGTGCTAGAAAAACCCAACTGCTTAGTCCACTGATCATAGAAGAAGAGAGAGCTGGACGGCCTACTTCAGAGTTCATAAGCTTGAGGTCTGTCAAGACGATTAAGATCACATGAAAAAAGGTAGTAGATACAGGGACAGCAGCTGATGGAAGGCTTTCTTAAACTTCATAATCTGAGTTTCTAAAGTATTCCCTTATAAAATAGGCAAAACCTGTAGTTACCACCATAGGAACAATAAGAGAAGCAGTGCCTATAACAACTGCAAGTCTTCCACATTTCTTCATGATAAATAAATCTACATTCGAAGTAAGGAGGAAAAGAAGGAACATAAATGCCATTGCTCTAAACATACCAACCATCATAGTAGCCTTCGGTGAGTCCAAATATTCTTTGAAGAAAGTTTCATTTTGTCCAAGAAATGAAGGACTTACAGCAATTCCACCCTGCAGAAATTAGAATAGAATCTCAATTAATCCTTTTATTACTCTTCTTGTTGACTAATAGTAGTCAGCTTGCGGATAATGTAAACAAAAGCATAGAAATAATTACCATCAATTGTGGGAAAAAGCTTTCATGTCCAGTAGGCTTGAGAAGGAATTGAAAAAATAATTTGAAGCCATTAACTAAAGCTATTTGTATCATAGTAAGTTGTAAAGGCATATCCATAGGGCTTTGTCCTGCCCTGAACTGCATCGTTTTGGTCAATGTAACTGGTTCAAATACTGGGACAGAGGGATCCAGCTTCAATCGTTGCAAGAAAACACAAAAGGGGTGTTTTAGGTTCTTCTTGTGTTTTAAAGATTTAGAGAAATCCTCCAATGTATCCAAGAATTAGAATTAAAATTAAAAATGTGAAAGTAAAGACACAGCAACCCTTTCTTTCAATAACCCTTCCCTTTAGAAAGAAAGGATTGCTTTGTTCAAAGACACTAAGAAATCCTCAAGAAGAAACACAAAGAACACAACCACCCCGTAGCTAAAGGGTTGTTGTGTTCAATAGCAAGAACAAACTGTCAGCTTGGTCAAGAACAAGAAGAAGAACAAAAATCTCCTTTTGAAAAGAAAATTTTCAAGAAAGAAACAAAAGTAAAGTCGAGAAGAATTGTTTATGTCGTAACAGAAGTTGGCTCTAGTTACTAATTTGGTTCAATATCAGATTGTTCTCTTCTTCTCATTCGGGTGGCCTAAAATTTGGACAAGAATAACTTTATTTTCTTAGAAACTAATTTAAATTGATGTTTTTTTTTGTTAACCTGAATTTTTAGACATGTTTTATTTAAAAAGTTGCTTACTTGGTAGCAAATGAGAGCTCTCTTCCATCTCAGTCTGATAACATTGTAAAAATAATATTTTAAACATGTTAAGTCAATATAAATATGTATTTATTTTCAAGATGATCAAAAGAAAAATCTCCGATATAAACTACATTCCATTAATCTGGACTCGACAGGAGAAATAAAGCGTTTCTTGTTAAAAAAATGAAAAATCTCTATCATCCTATCTCATTGATTAGGATTAAAAAATTTGAATATTGACGGGACATCTATCAATGATATGGTGTAATTGTTTTTGTCAAAAGCTCAGCAAATAAAGCTGATACAATGTCTCATAAAGGAGTAGAATTTTATTTACCTAAGAATTGATTGAAGACTATAATTATTTTTTAAAGGATGAAAGCATATATTATAAAATATCTCAAGTTTTTTATTAGTAATTTACCGTTCTTTTTCATGTTCTTTCAGTTAATTAGCAAAGAATGATGGTGATGGCTTTTATATTGACAAAATACTTCTTTTCATTAGAAGGAACCTGAAATCGAATTTGCTAATGGCAATTTCATAAAACATTGACCAATTTTGAATGTGCTATAGAGATTAACTGCATAAAAATGAAGGTGCTTTACTATATTTTTCATCTATTTCCCTCTCATTAAGGTTCATGTGTCTTTACTCAAAAAAATAAAAAACAAAAGTTCATGTGTCAATATACACGTCATCTTATATTATTATTCAAGGATTATTTTAATTTTTATAGTGTTTGAAATTTTAATTCTTAATATCTTGGTGTTAAACTAAAATATTTACGATAAATTTTTAAATTATTACTAAAGTTATAATCCGTTCTTTATTGAATAATAGATTATTTTTCAAAAGAAAAAAAAATTATGATGAGTTGCCGAATTATTCAATTAAATTTTGCTAAATCCTCTGTGGGTATCTCAAACCAAATACTAAAATCTTTCCAAATAAATAATTTTTGATTGTCTTTTTAAGTTTTTATATTATGAAATTATTGATTTAATGCTTGTTTAGAAAAAAAAAAAAAAAGGGAATAACTTAATAACCAGGTGCAGTGAAAGTGTTTTCCCAAGTACCAATTTTGCATTAATATTTCAGGGGAAAAAGCAATGGATGCAAATTGGGGTAGACACTAATTATGTACAAATGGTTGATTGTATAAATTCCCAGAAGCCAACCTCTTCTTTTCTGGGTTAAAAAAAAAAAAGAAAAAGAAAATTGATGTTACAAGACTTCTGAGGATGATCATCTGATCACCAATCAATTATCAATTACCTTACCATCAAACTACAGCACCTTCAATATTCTCTTACTACACCTTCAATCGTTAAATGGATGGCCTTCACCTTTACGTCCTTTTTGATAATTTTTCATTGGTTTTGGCCTTTCAGCAACAGTGGCAATCTCCGAGCAATGCATGCTTGCGCGGCTAACTTCCGAGTAGTTTTCTGCAACTTCTGTGTGATTTGCACTCACTCTGCTCACTTCAGAAAAGGATCTTGATAACACTGTTCGATTCCTTAGGAATAAGCATACAACTGTACAGTCATCTACTCTGCAACCTGGATATTTATTTTTCCATGCTCTAACTGCATACTTTACTAGTATTTTAGCAGCCATGGATCGCTTTCTTGCCGAAGCAACTATGTGAATCACATCGTAGTTTGATAATACATCCCATATCTATAGAAGAGAGAGAGAAGATATATTTACACATCTTCCAAGTTAGACATTGCAAGAAAATCAAAACTTTATTTTCCAAAATCAGCTTTAGACTTGCAAAAACAATATTGCAAGAATTTATCTTTCATCATCGACTAATTTTCTTTTCTTTTCTTACCCCATCAGTCGCAAGAACCACAAATTCGTCATTATTTGTGAGCCGTCTATAAGAAACTTCGGGAATTGAAATGAGCCCATAATCTTTCAAGCAGAAATCTCCAAAGGCCCTGGCCATGGCTAGACCAGGACAGTCTTCGTCAGGCATCCATATCCTAAACACTTCCGGTTCTTCTTTAATTGCAAATATTCTACCTTTGCTGTTCTCGATTCTTTCAGCTTCACCTAAAGACATTGAAACAAGGTTAGCAAGTTAGGATTTGTATGTTGAGAAAATTGCAATATTGAAAATATTGAAGTCAGTATATGGCATGTTTCTCATATTTTTAAGTAAACAAGTTTCAAAACAGTCGTTTTAACGCTCAATATAAACAGACTCAGAGACTTGGAATAATTATTTTGGCACATTAAACAGATTATCGTAAGAAAGAAATCACTGACTCGCAATATTGGGTTTCAAATCAACTGTGAGTTGGACAGGAACAAGTTGGTTCCCATTGCTTCTAGTACATAGAACAGCTCGCGAATCCCCCAAATTGGAGACTATCAAGTGATTTCCCTGGAAGAAAAGTTGGAAAACAAAATAAATCAAAATCTTTCAATGAGTTAAACATGAAATTAACAGCAATTACATATATATAAAGTACCTGTTTAACTATGGTTACAGCAGTAGAGCCACTGCAAAAGCTATCAATACTGGCATCAAGACTAAGTTCTTCATCCATTTCCTTAAAGCATTTAATGAAATTGGCCTCCAATGAAGACAAGAGACGAGTGCCTTGATCACCATCTTTGCTACCATTACCATCATTTCCATCAGTACCATATCTGAAGTTGTTAGCCTGTGATAATTTGATGGCTGCAGAGAGCCTAGAAGGTAAAGTATCACGTACATGGCGCGAAACCTTGTGACCATAGGGACCATGGCCATCAAACACTCCACAGAAGAACATATCTTTATTACCAAGAAATTCCTGAATCAAAATTCGAACTTTAGTTTAATGCATTAGATGGTTTTATACATATACACAAAAACTGCTGTCATCTGATTAAATTATCATGAGCTGAAACAAGTTATTATGCAAGTCTAGTTCTAATGGAGAGAAATGGGTTTCTTTTTATTAAATCAAAGTCCTCCAAATGCATTTTCCCGATATAAACCTCATGCTTAGCTTCTATAATGCTGATAAAGGTACATAATAATTCTTTATTTGTTTTTTCATTTGAAGAGTATTAAAATGAATGATATCACACCATCTATTTAAGATGATTACTATATGGATACAATTGGGCAATAGGAATCAAATATCACCAGAAACAACCTTATCCCTCAATTATCAATAAACAACATAAACATTATCAGAAATAAAATTTCCTTGGAAACCCATGTAAGAATTGCAAGCAACATACAAGAAAACAATACCAATGTTCAAATGGCAATTTATCATAACAAATACACAAACAAACAAAGCGTTAGACATTATAATGGAATATTTTTATATGCATATATTATGATCCATAACTTCATATATTTCCATGAAAGAAAATCTACCATAACAATCAAGAACCAAAAACATACAGAAATGGCAGAGAATGGGATTTTATTGAAAGGATGGATAGATTTAATTACCTCCCAAACAGTCATGGCATCTTGATTAACCCCCTTTTTGCCTTGTTGAGAATACATAGAAATGAATTTAGAAGCTCCTTGTAATCTCATGCGAGCCCCATAATCTGCAATTGTTACATGATTGTCCTCCTCAATAACCTCATGATCTCTGTCTTCAACAGCATCCTCCACCGCCCCCCCTTCACCAAGATTGGGATCCTTACTACAACATGCTCCCATTCCTTTAGGTTATCAAACCCCAAAGAAATGAAAAATCAAAACCCAACAATTTCCCTGAAAAGAAAAAGGGAAAATGAGATTTTTCAGTGGAGCCAACTGGCTCAAAATTTGGAAGGGGGTCAAGGGAGGAGGAAAACTTTTTTCGTTTTAAGGAGAAAGAAAAGGAGACAAAAAAAGAATCCATGCATAAAGATAAAAATACATGCTAAGAGAAAATAACAACTTAATAATAATAACAATAATATAATATAATATAAAAGAAACTTAATAATAATACTAATACTATTACATTTATCAAATTGTATTTTTCTTCCAATTTAGACAATCCTTTTTTCTTTTAAGAGTAACTCATCATAGTTAAAAAAAAATTCTAAATTTCAATTCAAATGAATAATAACCAACATATTCATAAAGTATATATAATCTACAATTCTATAATTTATCTAATATATATAAAAGTAAGAATAGAGAGAGAACATTTTAAATCGCCAAAAAATCCTAATTAAATTTATGGATTGACAGAAATATATTAAAGATTTTAATTTTATTGATAAAAAAATAATGGTAATGTACATCAATTTTTTATTTAAATTTAAAATTCTATTGGATAGAATAGGAAATTATAAATATCATAAGAATATAATATTATTTAAGAATTTTAATTTTATTGATTGAAAAATACAGGTAATTTGAGTTTGATCGAGTTATATTAATTTTTTATTTAAATATAAATTTTATTGGATGGAATAAGAAATTATATTATATACTAAATAAGATTTATATTAAATATTGAAAGAATATAAAAATTCAATTTAATAAAATAAAAAATATATAATACACTAAATATAGTAAAAAATAAAAATTAATTTTACTAAACAAACTTATTTTTACTAAACACTTTTATTTGAACTTACAAAGAATAACTTAATTTGAAAATTATAATTGTAACTCAATTAGAAATTTTATTAAATTACCATTTTATTATAGATTATCAATATGTATAATTGTTATAGAAAAAAATCACCATGAAAAAACTTTTATATTTTTCTTTGAATATAATATTTATTATTTTATATCAAATACTTTTTTAATTTTCAAAGTGTTATTTTACTTGAATGATTATGTTTTTATTTTTCCACCTTCAGTCATAATTTTTTTCATTCTATTTCATTCATCTTTTGCAATATTCATATTATAATCTTTACCTTAAAATATTAAAAAAGAAGCATCTAATATACTTATCTTTGCTCAACAAATTATTGTTATTTTTATTATATCATAAAGAAACTAATCAATTATATTTAAAGAAGAAATGAGCAAACTATACTACAAATAGAAAAATTAATTAATGATATTTTTAAAAATATGTTTATTTATTTAATTTATACTATACGTGTCCTTAGCCTATCGAATTAAGTCTAATCCTGTTCTGACGCCGGATTCATAATAATGTTTTCGAACATAAGAAACTATAAAACTAATTAATACACCTCCAATGTATTTCTCTCATATAACATTTTATAGCTCTTTTTATAATTAATTAATATCTTCAAAAATAATAAATCTGACAAATTAATTCTGTTACGTGTCAGATTGTACAATATTCGTAAAGAAAAAAAAAACATCTCGATGCCATCCTTCACTTCAGGCGTTTACTACAAGGATTTCAAAGCGGAAGAAAATGCAAGAGAAATTGAAATAATTGAACCTTTCAATTCTTACATGAAAATAACAAGGATATTTAATTTGTGAGTTCTTTCTTTTGACCAAAAAATTTAAAAATAAAACCTAAAATGTTCCAAGTAGATGTATAGGACTCATCACTCACCACCATTGATGAACAAACTAGAATCTAAAATGTTGCAAGAGCATGTATAGGATTTTCTTACCAATCACCACCATTGGTGAACAAGAACCCCACTGTCTCTCAAAGAAGTAAAAAGTTCTAAGCATTGTCCATAAGTTTTCTCATATTTGGAGCTCCTCTGTCCAGGACAACATCTTTGCCACCTATTGTAATGGCATTCAAGAAAGATTTCATCAATCAAACAAATTGCACCTGTTTTAAACAATCGGGGTATTAAATCAAACTCTGTCCCTTCCACGTCCATCTTCATCACCACAAAATCCTTCTCTGTCACTGTATTCTTCAACCACTCTGCAAAATCAAAACCCTGAATCTCATCTACTTCTCCATCAAAATTCTCATCAGTCTTAGACGATAACTTCGCCGGCTGTATTCTTCCCATTCCTCTCCCTTTATCCTTCACTTCCTTACCAGGGTCGTGATTAATTTCAAAAGTTAATGTTTCATTCTTCACCCAGGCTGCATATGGCAATAACGTAACGCCTTTTTTTAACTTGTACTCTTCGTGAAAAGCTTTATCAGCCTCAATTGCATACACTTCAAAAGTTCTATTCTGTTTTGGGTATTGCTTCTTGAACCAACTTCCTATGCTAGACCCATAACTCCTAGCTCCAACATCAACATAAACATATCTATTCTTAAAACTTATATCAGCCACTGACGGTAAATACTTTATGTTCTTTATATTCCTTTTTAAAGTAATCCATGGCTTCAAAGGCTCCTCTTTAATCAAAGGCTCCGCATTTTGGACTAGTACCCGTTTATGCTCCGGGACAGAGCACTTATTCACAGAACTTCCGCCGGACTCTTTCACCGGCCGGCCAAAATTCCCAGCCTGTTTTTGCAGTACAATTTCTCTAATATAAGGCATTGACGAATCGTAACCATCTATATTATGCGACTTTATCAACACGCAAGAATTAAACAAATCAAGGAATGAATTGAAGCTATACGTATCTTTTGCCCTCACGTGGACCACCACAAACCCTTCGGGTTTCAAAGTCCGGGCGATTTCCGATGCCAGATCGAACGGCCGAGACGCTTTATCGAGACCGCCTTTACCGGAGAAAACGAAGTCAAAGGTATTATCATCGAACGGCAAGCGACTGGTTTTACTCGAAATTACCAAAGGCTTAAAAGCTTTCTTGAAGATTCCAATCGAATCCGATACGCCGATCTCTTTCAAGGCATAGACATCCTGTCCGTTTGGTGTCTCTACACACAAGGACTTGAAGCTCGGCGAGAGATAACCTTCTGACATCAGATCCTGAAACACCGAGGAGTAGAATTGAACGGCCTTGATCCAGTCTTTGCTGGTGTAGAGATCGCCTTGACTGAGACCCGCCGGCCGAACTGCTTTATTCACCGCAGAAGCGCCATTCCCAGCCCCGGGGATAACAAAGTTAAAATTTTCCGGCAGGGAAAAAAAGCAGAAGTCACCGAGATTACAAGACTCGCCGGCGATAGTGACAATGTAAGCAAATCGAACGATGATGATTAAAACGCCGAATAAGAGCACCCGTGCCATTACATTCTTGAGAAGGCTGGGTTTGCCAGTGGTGGTCTCCATGATTTTTCAAACTATACACCTAACTAACAAAACAACAATATTATCTGTGTGTGGTTTGTTTTAATTGGAAAAGGAATCTAAAAACCTAGCAATCGGAGCAAAATACACCGGTTAACGGGAGCAGAAGCGGGCAGAGGTGTGGTTGGCTCCGACAAGGATTCTTCTTCTGGAAGCAGTGGCACAAATAGGGAAATATAGAGAGATAGGAAGGGCAAAGATGGAAAACATGATGGATTTTTGCTCAGGCGAGAGCTTAGGAAAGAGAGATCATCGCTTGCTGTAAGAGAGTGAACGAGAGAGTTGAAATTTGTGAGAAATCAGATAATGGGGAGAAAAAAGAAACCAGAGATTTGAGGATAAAGCCCAAAGATCCGTGGTCACCGGATTAACCGGTAAATACGCGGAATGGAAATGGATTGGAGCTGCGTGGAAACTGAGAAAAAGAGAATTGAAGTTTAAATTTACCACTGAATGGCTTTCTAAATATCAGGATTGCCACCAGCACCAACTTGCTTTGCTTGCGTTTCTAATAGCGACGTCGTCTTGTTTCTCGTATTATCCAATTTTTTGCTTACTATAATTATTAATCAAGAGAAAAGAACCTTCTACCAATCCCATATTATTAAAACTACATTCTTGGAGTCGATTTGTACTAACTCTCCTACCTAATCAAACATCTTTCGATGATTGGCAACTCTGTCGTTGTCTTTCCTTTCCTTGTCAATTTATTTTTACTTTTTCTCTTTATTTCTCAAATTTTTTAATATTAGTTAATAATTAATAATAATATGGTCTGTTCAAAAATAATAATAATAATAAGATGGTGATATTTCCTGAGCATAAATTGTTACTAACAGAGCAAAACTTGCTAATGAACAAAATTGCCCTTTGTATAATAACATGCTCTGCTGATCTCATCTCCATTACCTTCTTCTTCTTCTTAGCCTTATAAAATTAAACAACCATTTTTTTCTTGTTCATCAAGTTTTAATTTTTCACCAACCAGGTGGTGGTTTGGTTGATTTTCTCACTTATATGAGGAGTGAGCAGTGTTATCTTGTAAGTTCAGCCTTAAAAGCTTCTAATGAATTTTAAAAAAAAAAGTTTTAATTTTTCAATTATTTATTTATCTCTATTTATTCGTTCCTTTAAAACCCATCAATCAATGTTTATTTTTTCGATAATCAGTTTCTAGTCTAATAATTTCCTTTTCAAATCCTAGCGATTTGCAATCAAAATTTGAAACTGTTAATATAATTAGCTAGACAGATGAACTTGTTTGAAATTTTATTATTGTTAATGCTCGGACAAACCTATTAAAGAAATGTAAAAAAAATTATAAAATAGAAAAAAATAAAGATACCCACAATGCCACTAATAATTAGGTAAAAGATAAAAGACAACTTTAAAAAACACAATACACTAAAAATAAAAATAATAAAATCTTAATCAAATACTAAAGCATGTAAAATAAATATACAGAAAATGGAAGGATCTCCTTTAATACCTAGGAATGGAGATAGAATATGTAAATTTTTATACACCTTAAAAATGTAAATATTAGTGCTAGTAAAACATATAAAATAACATGTGCTATCTCTTAGTTCTCCTCATCACCATCGAGTTTCTTCAATCCTTTAATCCTAGTGTAGTAGCAAACGTTAAGGAGAACATAAAAAAAGAAATATAAATATTAGTACGTGATTTTAAAATTACAAAAGAAACATAAAAGATTGGCAAGTGATTTCAGGATTACACAGACTACTTTTGGATATTGTTTCCTCATATAATTAAAGTTTGTAGATTTGCATTAATATGCATATAAATCAGTGATGGTTTCCACCGGTATGCAATGCTCTTAAACATAAAAAATATCTTAGTATCAAAAAATAGAATGGTGAATTAATAGGTAAATCATGATATAAAGTTTGAATTTTTAACCGGTGAATTCTCATAAAGATAGAATGATTTATAAGTTTAAAGTTTAAAATGTTGTTTTATTGTAGATTATCTGTATAGATAAAATTTGTAAATTTTATAAAAAGAAATATAAAATAAGTGTTGTGAGAGTGCATTAAAAAATTAGAAAATTTCTAAAAAATGGAAGAGGAGAAGTGCATATTCACATGCGGAAAGAAGTGCATATTCATGTCTATATTAATAGAAGAAAAAAATTTAAAAGTAATTAAATTAGACTTGTAGAAAGTCCATGCAGGAGCGATCATCGACTATGATATAAACATTATGGTCTATCAATTCGATTAGATACTTCAAATCAATATTGTATTTTTTTATTCCTATGGTTTATTATTAGACTTTTTATATAAAAATATAAAAATATTTATTTGTATGTCATATTTATATACAGTTTTATATAAAAATATAAAAATATTTATTTGTATGTCATATTTATATTTTAAAATAAAATGGTTTCAATCCAAACTCAAAAAGCTCCATATTTTTTCTTTATGAATTTTAGCCTCTTGTCCCAATCATTTACAATAATTACTTTCACTCTTCCATTAAACATGGTTAGCACTAATTGATTTGAAATTGAATAGAATTAGGGTTGGAAGGATGTGTTTGATACTTGTAGAAGTGTTTTTCTAAAGCTCATTTTACCTTTCGATAAAGCTCATTTTAACTATTTTATTATTAGGATACGTTTTTGGAAATATTTTTGAATTTTTCTCCTAGTATTATTAGGTTTTTTTTTTCCTTGCAAATTATTTTATGTTTACACATGAACAAAAATTGTAAAGTTTTTATTATCTACTAAAAAATGGAACAATTTTTCTTAAAAGGAAAAGGGATGAAAGAGAAAAACATATATCTTAGTGGTAAGTGCATATATTGTCTGATAATAGATTCAGGTTTAAATCTCCTCTTTTAGGGGTGTCAAAATGGATTGGCGTGTCGGGTTCGATACGGATTCACCTAACATGCGATACGATTAAAGTCAACACAAACACAACTCGTTTAATAATCATGTCAAATTTCTCAATACGAAAACAATACGAAAATTAGACAGGTAATACGAACATGACACATGTAACCTGATTAATATCATAAACAGATTAAATGAATTGTATTGACTTATATACCACTTGTTCAATCCGCTTAATATCATAAATAGATTAAGTGTGTTGTGCTGACTCAATCCACTTAACCTGTTTATAATACTTTTAAGTTTTAATCTATTTAACTCAAATTATATTTAAAAATAAATTTTTATATATAAAATGCATAAATTCTCCAACGTTCATAACTAAAATAAAAAAAATTAATATAAAAATAAATTGTAAATAAGATTTTAGTTGGGTGTTTATATTTAAAACTAGAATTATTTTTTCACTCTAAAATAAACGGACCACTCACTTAATATCCGTGTATCGACTTGTAAGAGTGAGGAAAAATTAAAGGAAGAAAAATATACACTATTTTCCTTTCGAGCCCACAGAATTGTAATCTTTTTAAATTGGATAAAAACAAATGAAACAATTTTATATTATTTAATTATTTTTCTTTCCCTATTACTTTCTTTACTCTCCTTCCCAAACAAAACCTTAGAAATTTTAGGGTTTTAGAATAGTTGTATTTATATTTTTTTAGTGAATTGGAAAGCATTCACCGGTTCAGTCGGTCAACCCACGAGATATTCTCGGGCCAAACGAAGAGAGAAAAGCCAGAATCAGCTACGCCTTCCACCGGTCGAACAAAACGCGGTGCTAGCCGTTATTTTTATTTGTATTTAGTATATACCTACAATACCCTTAAGCTGAAAGAGTCATGCCCCACGCAAACAAACAACCAAAGAAGAAGAATTAGGTGTCAGCTTCGCTGTCGCCGTGTGCAACAAGTGGCAAAACAGATGTACTTCATTTGGTGACAGTTCACACGGCTGTTGCTTACGGTAATATTTACCAACATTTCTTTAATTTATTTTAGAAATAAATCACAATTTGGTTACTCAACTTATTTTATAGAATTAAAAATATTAAATTTAATATTTTAAATTGATTTAACCTTTAAATTTATATAAAATAATTAAAAAATTTTGATTTAATTTTTTGATTAATTTAAACTTTAAATTTATTTTAATTTTTATTAATTAATAATTAATTTAATTTAATATGATTAATTTTTATCTCTTTTTATTCTATGCTAAAAACACTTAGATTACACCTTTCAAACACTTATGAATATAAATTTAAAATTCATAAAAATATAATTTTTTATAATATAATAAATTTATGAACACAGATTAGAACTTTAATTATCATAAAAAATGCATAGATTTCATAAGTAATAATTTAGAAATAAAAGTTAATTTTAAATATTTAAATTAATACATATTTATAAATTAAAAACCACCCATCAAGGTAAAAAATAATATAATATGTTTTATATATAATTTTTCTATATTTTATAATTAATCAGTTGGATTTCAACTAAAAAATATTTATAAAATGATTTTCACATTATAAGTACAATAAGAATTAAAAGTTAAATTGACTAGAAATATAAAATATGATTTTTTAATCAATTTAAATAAATTTAAGAGTTAAATTGATCTAAAAATGAAATCGAATTTTTTTAATCATTTTATATAAATTTAAAGACTAAATTGATCAAGAAAGTTAAATCTAACATTTTTATCCTGCTAAATTTAGTGGTGAAGTCCACCTTAATTCCTTGATTTTATTATTTATTTTCTTAATTTTTCTAATCCATAGGATTTTTTTATTTTCCATAAATGATGATCTACATGCTATTGTGGGTGTTGGTGTTAAATTTTAATTATATCAAGTACACTTGATTATTTTTTTTTAATAATGTCAGTAATAAAAAAAAGAGAGTATTACAAGGATTTGATACGTTGACTACTACTTTAATAAAGGCACCCATTGCTCCTGCTAAAATTAATTCTGTGGACAGTCTCGTTGGTTTATGTATATATAATTCTGCCATTTAAAATCATCAAGTGCATGCCACTTCAGGAGGAATTGTATTTCTACATATTTATAATAAAAATTTATTAAGATTCAATTCTAATTTAGTAATCTTACATGTTTAAGGAATCGGTAAGTCTTTCCCGTGACGTGGCGTGGAAGAAAGTGCCAAAAGAAATTAAAGAACAAAAAGTAAAAAAAAAAACAAAAGAAAAGGAAAATGGACATGCAGTTACTGCCACCGGATTCAACGGCCTTAACGACGCAGGTGCAGTTGCTTTACACTAGAGTGCAACAACCCATTATTTTGTTTGTCTGGGCGATGATCTAGCGGTAGCACTACCACACGGTCCCACTGGACCTTCATGATCACGGCAATGATTGCCGTAGGATGGCTGAATCTTCTTTTTGTAGGGTCATTGGCTTCTGTTCTTTTGACTTTTTCTTCGTTGTTACCATGTGAAATCATTTATCCAAATCTTATGTTTATATTATTTCATGCATTTTAAAAATAAAATATAATCCGTATAACTTCCATAATATTTTCTTTGGTGGCCAGCATAGAAGGAATTTAAAATTCTTAATAATATATTTTTGAAAATAGAAGTTCTTTTCTTTTAGGAAAGAAAGTAAAAGACTATTGGTGATTAACTAAATTGTATTTCATTATGCAAAATATAACTTCATATGAGGATTTATAAAGCAAATCAATTAGAAAAGTTGTATTTTATTTATAGAGTAGAACTAATATGGAATATATAATGATAATAATTGACTAAATAATAGTAAAGATGTTTTTTTTTCTTTTGAAAAAAAAAGTAAGGGTGTATTTTTATTTAAAAAAATGAAAAATAATGATAAGAAATGGTATTTCATTTTAAAAAATAATCAACCATCAACCAACTATATTAAGAAAAAAAATATATTTAATCTAAATAATCGTTTTTTCATCTAATATATTTAGAGGGTGTTTAGCTTGACCATTTATTCTTAATTTTGGTTTAAAATTCATATTTTTAATTTATAAATCAATTTAAAATAAATAGTTTTTGAAGATAATATTAGGATTTTATTACAGGAAGTACATGACCCATTTCCTAAAAACCAGGTATAATATAAAAATTATAAAGTAATTAATATGATAAAATAATTATTGCTCATTGATCTAATAAGAAATCCTCATAAAAAGTAGAAATTGAACTTAAAGAAAATTGATAGATCTTTGATAAGTGGTTGATTGGATGAATTTTTCAAATCTTCTATACATAACACAATTATTTATGAATTAGTTGTTTATGACGAATATAGAGGATTTGATACACTCAATCCAATGGAGGAATAGACCATACTACCAGACTCCAAAAAAAAAAATCATCGTATAATTAAAAAATTCTCCACAAATTGCAACTTATCCAAATAAACCAAACCAATGCAAACAACAAAATAAACTCTATATGATACTTTGGTAAAGCAACTTAAATGATACTTTAAAGTAGTTTATGCATTTGGTTAATAATTTTTTAAAAGTAATTCGATTTAGCTAAGCAAATGTGACTTGATTGGTCTTCTTACGTTTCGTAAAAAATGTAAAAAGTAAAAAATCTAGAGTTTAAATAATCTCCATTACAATTATAAAAGTTATCACCAAATTAGACGTAGATTACCTAAATAGAAAGTCAAAGGATTTGTAAAAAACAAGGGACCGCTCAATCCGATTTAATCAGAGTCAAGGCTCCTCGCTTTTTCCTATAAATGTGTTTAATGTGAATTAAATATGAGAGTTCTTCTCATATGCTTAGCCTACATTGCCAAATTAACCACAATGGTTAATTGTTAACATCATCTAAACAAGTAACTCCATGGCTAGCACTAGTCTTAATCACATAGAGAGGGACCAAAACAAAACAATAAAAGGAAACACAATCAGGACATGGTCACCCCCTCCTCAATTTCAGCTTTGGCCATGTCAGTAATTGATGCTAACTACGTCCAAGTAAGCATTAATTAGTTTCCTAAATTAGTAAATTCTAAGCATATTTAGGCCATGTTTTTTGGGCCAAGTGTGAAGGGCAATCTGAAGGCTGAAGCTTTCAGGAAAGTGAAATTGACAATTTGGCTGATTGCATTAAATGAGAAATTCTTGGAAATTCAATGATATCACATCCGGAATCAACTTCTTTAATAATTCGATTCTTGGAAGCTTATTTTCTAGAGATCTCAAAATATAAATCATTTTTTATATTTTAAAAAATAATAAATAACATTTTTCCAATTTTATCCTAATTTACATTAGATATAATAATTACATTCACGAGTAACTCTTGGTTTTGAAATAAAGAATCAAATTACTCTTGATTTTATAATAATTTAAAAGAATTAATTGTTTTCTTAATCTCCCTATAAAAATCTGAAACGAATACAAGAAATCATTGTTTCTTTAGTAATTTCGCAAGGGATCCAAGAAATTTTCTTCAGGGGATAAGCAAATACATACCAACTTCTTTGAATTCTTAACTTGGTTAAATTGAATTAGGCCAACTAGCTAATGTAACTTAAATGTCAATTTCAACGTTAAAAACATTACTATCTACCTAGTCGAAATTCACAAGCCCCAATGTTTAATTTTTTTATTTTATTTTATGGAATACTATAATTATTAGTCTAAGAGCATTTCTGTTATTTCCAATGTCATGATGTTTCATTAATATCAACCAAATGCATATTCGCATCGTATTTTCATAAAAGTTGAGATTATTCAACGTTTTGAGATCTTTATAATTACATTATTCAACTTTCATTACCTATTTATTTAATTAAAAGGTTTAATCACATGCTTTAAATTCACAGCCTTTTGCAATTTTAAAATATGTGGATTAATATATTAAAAAAGGTGTAATTGTTTCTCATTTTATGTGTGTATTCTCTTTTAAAAAAATTACTATTTTTTGTAATTTTACTACAAATTTTTAATTTTAATGTCTTATTTAAATTCATTAGTTTATTGTATTAACTTTGAAAAAATTTGCATTGCAGATATGGTATATTTTATTATATTATTTTTTTCATATTATAAAATATAGTACATAAATTTATTAAAATGAAAATTTTGTGATTAAATCATAAAAAAATTAAATTCAGAATTTTCTTAATTGTAATTAGACCAAATTAGGAATAAATTATTTATGCTGATTTTTTTAAAAAAAAAAAAAGAAAATATGCATATGAACTTTCTTAATGGCAATGCCCAATAGAAGCCTAATATAGCATATGAACTTTTAGAAAAGACATGTTTTGTGTATGGAGAAGCTCTCCGACTCTGTGATTGGTCTCATCGCAATCTTGTAGTACAGCTAAGGTTCCATCTTGAGAGGTGGATGAGTTAAATCAAGAAAAGGGATTGGATAATAGAGGACTTCGTTTTGGCCTTGCAAATGGCATGTAGGGTACCTGTCGCCTGAAATTTGGACATAGGGACCCTCTGCCTCACCAAGAGCCGCCCCTTCAGGATACCAATAACATGCATCTTTAGGTGAAGTAGGGAATGGGATGCAAAATAGAATTTCTGTGGCTAAATACATAACTTTAAAATATTATTATTATTATTATTGTAGCACTTTAAATTTTAAGAAGGACCTATTGTGCCCTGAAGTTATGATTTAGTAATATTGCATATTTAGCCTAATTCGGACAAAAAGATTTCATCTTTAGGGTAATTATCCATACTTTCTGAAAAACAAAGGAAAAGAATTAGCAAAACTAATAAACCCCTGAACCCTAAAAGCCATTTCTTAATTAAAAAACACAAGGCCAAGTAGGGATGGTAAAATCAAACTAATCTAATGGGTCTGTCCTTGATCTGAACTCAGTCAAATCTGAACTTAGGCTTTTAAATAAGCATGGTAAGGTTTGGGTAAAATTTAGATGTTTTATTTTGATTACGGGTAAAAACGTAGAGTATAAGTATTGCTATTATGAACCCGAACCTATACTTGAAATTTGAATTCCGATATATTTGAAACTTTATTAATTTTTATAAATTATATTATGAAATTTTTAATAAATTGAGATATTTATGGTAAATTATCTATATAAATTATAACTTTACTTTTATCATAATGTAGAGTAGTCCAAAATTATTTTATTCTAATTTTCATATGTTAATTTGAATTGGTCAAATTTTTAAAATTTTACATTTTGAAATAAAATAAAATCCCTAATATTTGCTTTAAATTTAATACTTTCTCATATAATGAAGAAAAATAAGAGTGATAATAATAATTTGGGATGTTGAGATAATTATACTTTCAAATTTTATTATATGAGTTCTTTTGCCTTTATTTTTTAATACAATTTAATCTAATTTTTAATAATATAAATTTGTGGATAAATGAACATATTTAGAGATTAATCAGATTACAAGTGATCGATATTTTCTTTTTTTACCTATATTTTAAGTTAGATTTATATTCTATTGTTTCAAATCAGCTTAGAAACTCAATGGTAAACTTTTTCGGACATCAAAATTAGAAAAAAAAATTGAAAAGCGCAAACACACGTACTAATTACCGTTAAATAACAAAAAGCCTTGGAGCTAGCCAAAACTGAATTTGGTGGTTGGCACTTTTAAGTAAGAGTACTACTTCATAGGCTAGCAACCGGTGTGAAATCCAGAATTTCCCTGACACGGGCCCTGGGCCTTGGGCCTTGAACCAGTTGTTGAAACCTATGAGGACTTACTTGATTGATGGAGTGCGTCTGAAGATCTCACTATAAGTGGCTAAACAAATACTTTTGCCCTCAAACTTTAATAAAATTTTCAATTTGCCCCCTTTTTTGAAATGTTTATCTATTGCGCACTCGAACTTTGTACGTGATGCATATGCGGCCCTTTTTGTGAAAATTTAACAGAGCATGCAATAACATTAGAGAATGAGCACGTTAGGCATTAACTCTTCGCTAGCCATCAAAACGACACCATATTAGTTACTGCTTGTTTGCCCTAGAGTGGTAAAGCGGTCCATGAAAATGACGTGATTTTAATAGGAAATTAACCCTTGTTCAGAAGACAAAATGACTAATACGACGCAGCTTTCATAAATCAAAGGTTAATAGCTTTTGTATAAAACCTTAAAATCGCTCCCTTTTCAGCTGTGACAGATCCAACTAGTTGAACTAGAGCAAAAATAGCTCCAAGCAACGACGGGAATCATCTAAAGCACACCTGTAATGCTGAAATTTTATCTGACACATGCCCGTATGATAACCACAACGACAATGAAGATTACATTCATCCACAGCGTTTCGACTTCGAGAGCTACAGGTGGAAGCAGCTTGACGATCTAGATACCTCCTGTTTTCGTATCTTCTTCGATTTTTTATCAAGAATGGACCTAGCGGAGATGGAGATGATCAGCGCATAATGCTAGGAACTCAGTTGCAGATTGCATCAATTATCCCTAGGAAGGGGCCGAGCAAGAAGAGGAATGAAGTAGACGAAGATGAGTCGACCATCTAACAACGCAAATGGTTTGCTGTGATTGTAGGGAAGAGCTTTGCTGCTAAGATTATTTTGCTTTCTCTTAAATTTATTGTCTTTTTTTTTCTTCTTTTTCCCATCCTTGTCCAACTTAACTGCAACTGTGTTGCTGTAATTGTCGAAGGAGCTTTGCTGCTAAGTTTGTTACAGTACAACTGTCTTTTTGAATTGTTTAATGGCATGTGATTTTTGAGTCTTCTTTTTCAAAAAGTAAAATAGTTTTGCTAAAAACAAAAATATGAGCTTGATTGTGTTGCTACATGCGCTAAGATGATTGCATTGCTGGCAGTTAATAACACTGTGTTCTTGAGAAGCATAAACTGATTTCGAAAACATAATCACAGTGGAGGGATTGAGTTTTGAAAGGAAAACAACACTATTTTATCATTCTAGGGCAAACTAACATTGAATAATACAGTATCGTTTTAATGGCTAATGGAAGTTAATGCTTAAGGCGCTCCTTCCGTAATGTTACTGCACGCTCTGTTAAACCTTCACAAAAAGGGTTGCGCGTGCATCACGCACAAAGTTCGGGTGCATAATTGGTAAATGTTCCAAAAAGGGGCAAATTGAAAATTTTGTTAAAGTTTGAGGGCAAAAATATGTGTTTAGCCCACTATGAGTATGGACCATGAAGATTAGGAAATAGAAAGTAGCGAGGTTTTAGTTATTAACTGTCATATATATATATATATATATATATATATATATATATATATATATATATATATATATATATATATATATAATCTTGAAGTAAAGAGATGTGAGTTGGTACTCTATTTTCTGAGTATTCTATTTTATCTTTTTTTATAAATTTTTAGATTTTTTTCTTTATTTTTCTATATTTCGATTGGATGGTTATCTTTTTTTTTTTAATTTTAAAATGAATATTTAGATAATAGCAATATATATTTGAAATATGATCTAATTTAATAAATATTTTATTTTATTTAGTATTTGATTTTCATTTTTCAAAATTTAAAATTTTTTAAAAATAATTTGTCTTTTGAAAGTTTTTAATTGGAATTTTTTCTTTATTTTCTATGTTTTGATTGGATGATTATATAATATTTACATAACACCAATATATATTGAAATCTAATCTAATTTAAAAAGTATTCTATTTTATTTGGTATTTTGTTTTCATTTTTTCAAAATTTAAAATTTTTAAAGATAATTTAGTTTTTGAAAATTTTTAATTTTATATCTATATATGTATCTATATATAATCATAGTTATTAGCTTAAGTGAACAAGATTACTATTTTTATATATATAGTTAGTTTCTTTTTGATTAATTTGCATTCGTTAGTGTATTTCATACATTTTCGTTTATATTTACAATCTAATTATTTTCTCGTGGGTAAGCATCAATCATCACACTCCTCATCGGACTCAATATTTTTTAGAATCATGCATTTTCAAGAAGGGCTTTTTGCATCCGTTATCATTCATACTCGATAATGATATTGTCACGACCCAAAACAGTGGGCCGGACCGGCACTAGGACCTAGGTAAGCTTAAGGCACCCGAGGCCCGTAGTAAGCCTAAACTATCACAACTCATCCCTATTATCATTTGACAATCGAAATAGTAAGCCCATATTATGACATTTTCATAAAACAATCAGAGTTATTAATTATAACCCAGC